>JAHDVE020004442.1:0-97524 GCA_022606495.2 Halesus radiatus | reverse complement strand
AGAATAATTTTCTTTTAGTAATATAGAAAACATATAATTATATTTTTCTAGTGATTAAGTTTATTTTAATATATAAATTGTACCTATAAATGCTATTATTAGTTATAAATGTTAAATATTTAAAAAAAAAAATAGTCTAACGGTGCCTTAATGTTTTGTATTACAACGATTTTAGTTAGAATTTGTTATTATATTGCTGACTGACTCGACATGTATAAAGACAGCTTTGTTTATGATTGATAAAGCTAAAACTGTAATGAAATACCATTTGTAATGCGAGTGACGTGCAAATGTCATGTATTGTGCCAATGTCATTTACGTGCAAAAGTCATTTATCGTGCAAATGTCATTTGTCGTGGAAATGTCATTTGTTGGGCAAATGTCAATTATCATGGAAATGTCACTTGTCGTGCAAATATCACTTGTTGTGCAAATGCCATTTTGCATGGAAATGTAATTTTTTTTGTGGAAATGTGACTTGTTGCGCAAATGTCATTTGTCGTGAATATGTCATTTGTCGTGGAAATGTCACTTGTCGCACAAAGGTCACTTGTCATGAAAATATCATTAAGAGTGGAAATGTCATTTAACACGCAAATGTCATTTGTTGTGCAAATTACACTTGTGCAAATGTTACTTGTCATGTAAATGTCACTTGTCATGCAAATATCACTTGTAGTGCAAAGGTCATTTGTTGTGGAAATGTCAAATGTGCAAATGTTATTTGACGCGCAAATTTTATTTGTCAGGGAAATGTCATTCGCCGTGCGAATGTCATTTGTTATGCATATTTGGTTGCAAGCTGAAAATTTCAAACTGAAAAATCTGTGAAAATTTCATGACGCCAGAACTCACCATATGCAAGGTTTTCGTAAGACATAAAAGTGTTTTTTGTTGTATAGTTAAGATTTTCATGACCATTAGTCAATAATCATGAACAATAAATAGTATGATGTTGGTTGATTTTTGAGGTGATGACCGGTGTTACGCTTCCTCTTTCTTAATTTACCAATGTTTCGGACAGTCTTGTGGTGTCCATCGTCAGGCCAGATTTTTATCTACCAACTTTCCATGGCACAGCTCTTTTATAAGTCTTTGAATAATAATTGTTTTCTGTAAAAACATTGTTATTCTTACAAAATGTCGAGTCTGGAAGTTTTTTTAGAATATTTTATACATATGTGAATGAATAAGTTTATATAAAAATTAATTTAAGAAATAGAGCTTTGGATAAAAAATAATTATGCTATACGAATTTTAGACAGAGTTTATTATACATTTTTAAAATTTATACATACTATGCAATAAAATTTTATTTGTTCAACAATGACTCAAAGTTATTTAAAACGTGTAATATGTTACAAAAGTAAATAAAATTTTGGAATAAGGGAACAATAAATTGATTTAAGCTTAAATTATCAAAATACGTGGCCTTATTTACATACCTGTATTATATATATATATTGAAATTGTCTATGGTACAAAACAACCATTTTGTTTTTAGTGGCAGCCATTTTGAATATAGACAACATAAGTTTTTACATGATCCGTCCAAAAAATCATCAATTTTGCAGAATACTTTAAACATTTTTGCAACTCAGCGTTTTCTCAAATAATATGTAAGTTTGGAACCAGTTTATTAATTAATAAAAAATACTTATTTAATTTTTAATTACACAAAGAAACTTAATTAATATTTTTATTATAACAAGTAATTTAATATTTTGACATGTCACTGACTTTAATAGAGAACCTCAATAATAATTATAGACATAGCAATCAGAGTTGATGCGAACCACTGATGTCAAAATGAATAGACTTGCCTTAACGTACCATTTCGACGGCTGGAGGCAATGGTCACAATGACGCCCTTTGTAGCACCAGCCTAGTACGCTGTCATCTACGTTTGTTTCGCGTGATTTTGACTGCGATGAGCAAATTATTAGATATTTATAATTTGCTTACCGCAGTCAAAATCACGCGAAACAAACGTAGACGGCAGTGAACTGGGCTGGTGCCAAAATGGGTGTTGCTTAACCTTTGCGTTAAGGCAAGTCTATTAATTCTGACGTCAGTGATTCCAGTCTATAATACATTCCAATGAAATGCAAAGAAAAAATATTTTTATACTCTTTAATATTTCCAATTATTTTATTACGTAGCCATTAAGCAAAATGTGTAAAATAAAATAACAATAATTAACTAACTTCATTCCAGAGTGGTAGATACTCTCAGTATCGCCCTGGTGAAAGACCACCATTCAGAATCTGAACGTCGTTTGAAATGACTTACGTTTCGTGACCAGATCTGAATAGCCTGGTTGTGAAGCCATAGACCCACTGGCTCGGGGCAGTTGGGACTCTTCTGCGGCATTCACGTTTGAAAAAAAAAGAGAGCGTGAAATCATAAATATCGTTCTTTTCGATAGCGCTTTAATTTATTATTACAGATTATGGGTTTGAACTTGAACCCCATCAAAATGCTCAAATATGTACCTTATATCCGATTTTTTTACACAGCTATCATAATATGAGTGTAGGCATTGCAACAATTAAAACAATTAATTAAAAGGTGTATTATCAATTTTGTTAACAACATATATTATTTATTATTGTTTAATTAAATAACCCTATGAAATAGAGAGAACAAAGTTTTGTAACTAATTTACCATGTACAATATTACCTTTATTAAAACTTATGCATATGTATTTATGTATTATTATTGCTGTACATAGTATTACAGGAGAATTCAAAATAACATTAAGGTTGGTTGTTTGACAGAAATCCAAAATGTATATTTGAAAAGTCACCATTAAACACCGATTCTACGTCCATTCCAGCACAATATTATCAAATTGTGATTAGTAGAAAAGTCCCCGTTAAACACTGATTCTAAATACATTTCAGCATAATATTATCAAATTGTGATTAGCAGAAAAGTCCCATTATCTACGTCCATTTCAGCATATTATCAAATTGTGATTAGTAGAAAAGTCCCCGTTAAACACTGATTCTAAATACATTTCAGCATAATATTATCAAATTGTGATTAGCAGAAAAGTCCCATTATCTACGTCCATTTCAGCATATTATCAAATTGTGATTAGTAGAAAAGTCCCCGTTAAACACTGATTCTAAATACATTTCAGCATAATATTATCAAATTGTGATTAGTAGAAAATTTCCCATTAAACGCCGATTCTACGTCCATTTCAGCATAATATTATTAAATTGTGATTAGTTGAAAAGTCACCGTTAAACGCCGATTCTCTACGTCCATTTCAGAATAATATTATCAAATTGTTATTAGTAGAAAAGTCACCGATAAACGCTGATTCTACATTAATTTCAGCATATTATCAAATTGTGGTTAGTAGAAAAGTCCCCGCAAATGTCAAAAAAACAAAATGGCGCCCGTGGGCCATTTGGTAACAATGTCATATTAGAATTTCTGTGAAACACTCCAACCTAATAATGTTAACGTTATATTATGTTGCATTAGTTATTAAAACACATTATCTATAAGTATTAAGTCATGTATCCATACATTTATTAATAATAAACATTTAAATTGGATAAATTTGTTTTATTTATTTTTATACTAGCTGATGTGTACCCGCCCTTGCTTGGGATTATTTTTTTTTTTTTAATAAAGTTATGAAGTTGCGAATTCTTGCCTGTCGTTTGGATACCATAATTGATTTGACAGCGAAAGTAATGCTTTATGACGACTATTAATATATCTAAACAAAGAAACATTAATACCAAAAAAATATTTTTTCAAAACATATCTAAATAATAAAATTCTTAAGTAGGTAACTACTTGTGTTTTCCGTTTTGAAAATATTCTACACAAACAAACCTTCGTCTTTTGAATATGTAATCTGTGGCTAACCAGAGCGGTATATCTATGTGCTAACCTCAATACAACATGGCAGGTTCAATGTTTTTCATACTAATTTTAAAACGTTGTAGCAACAGTTTTACATATTGGATTTCACTCAAGCCACTCTCTCAACCTTCCCGGCAGTAATACGAACATACTGTGCTATTTTCAGTGAAACCAGTCCAGTGATTTGCGAGAACATCGAGGACAAACAAATAAACTTACATTGATTTTTATATATATAGATAAAAAAGAAGATTTATTTTATTCAATTTGTACAAATATTTATACCATTACAGATTTTTAAGGTAAGTATACAAATGGAGTAAACATCAGCGTTTGAAATATGGGCACCAACATGCGGCCAATTAGCATTATAGATATAACCCGGAGCTTCAGTCGATCACAAGCGCTCGCTGGGTATGGATCTTCAATGATAACTGCAAAATACCTACATGACTGGACATTAGCGATGGGTCATGACTCATTTTGTTAAGAGCGGAAGTCAGGGTACCTGCTTAATATTTTTGTATGACTCAATTGAACGACGGCTCATTTAAGAGTCGGCACATATTAAGAGGTGGCCGAGGCTCCCGCCTCATGAGCTCATATTACTCCCAGCGTATAGGTGTAGGTACATAACGTTCAGATGCCATGACTGTCAGGCGGCGTTCACGTATACGAGATGTGTTCAGAAGAAAAGGCGAATTTCGAATTTTTTATTTAAGTATTTATTTATTCATCAATATCCATTTTCTCCCCTTCAAAGTAATCTCATCAATTGTGGCAAAATGCTTTCCTTTCATTGGTCTCTTCAGTTTCGGGAATAGGAAAAAGTCGCAGGGAGCCAAATCTGGTGAATACGACGTTGCTTTTGCTCAAAATTTAGCAATTTCGGAACAAACTTCGCTGCCACACGTTTCATGCCCAAAACATCCGAGAAAATTGCATGGCATGAGTCGATTGAAATGCCAACATCCTCTGCAACTTCCCTAATAGTGATTCGACGATTTTCCAAAGCCATTTTTTTCAAAAGTAAAAAATCGAAGAACACACAAAAACGTGACTAACCTTTCCAGTTATCAAAAAAAAACCACTAATCCAAAATGGCTGATAATGCTAACATATGATAAGCATATGTGTACCAACATAACAAAAAAAAAATTCAATAATCAAATGTACACAGCCCGTGAAAATTCAAAATTCACCCTTTCTTTTGAACACACCTCGTACGTACAGTTTTTTATTTATTTATTAATTAATTTATTGATACATACGTTCACACAAAGTACAAAAGTTACAAACAATTTTTTTTTTAAATATTTACTTATACATCTGAACATATGTACATAAACCTACGCGTCATGTACATAAAGCAAAAAATCTCACATAGTCAAGGCCAGTGCGTGGGTATACCTGGTATCAGTTAGTGGCAGTATATTAGTATATCTGTATTAATACATGGGTGTTGAAGGTAAGTTAAAAAAAAAAAAAAAGCAAAAGGGAAAAATTTACAATTATAGCACGAAAAGGTTGATATCTTTGGGTTTAATCCAGTTTTTTTATAACATTTTTGTATGTGTTTAAAGACAATATGACACTTCTAGATGTAGACAGTAAATTATAAATTTTAGGAGCAATAAAAAAAGCATGTCTCTGCGCAAGCCTAGTTTTACACAAAGGTACTTCGAGTACGTTATTTATTCTGTTACTAAAGCGACTTTCGTTTTTTAGAAGAGTTTTTTTATTGAAAACATGCAATGCCTACACATGTGTAAAAGCGGTAATTATTCTTATCTCTACACACGAATGTGTGAAGCCTTGAAAACAAATGCTTTAAGATGTGTCATGGCGCCAAGTATTAATTGCAAGTCCCACAGTCGTGGGCATAATTTAGCCTCGTATGCGATGATTTTACATGAACGAATTAAAACATAGGACCTAATATAAAGATTCGTCATCGTAGAAATGCGTGGGAGTACAATTGAACATCTGAGATGTGTTATGTATCTTTTTAGATAAATAAACAATATTTCTTTGATTTTTCAAGTTGTCCCGACATTACTCCGCAGATTTTATTGTAGCTGGGCTTTTCTATAGTCTTTGCTCTTCACATTACATAAGCTTAATGATTTTTCACAAAATCAATCAAACTTTGTCATTCTCGCTGGTCCAAATCTCGTTTGCAGTAATTTTTTTTTTAAATATTCTCCGCTGCACGAGAAAAAAATGTTCCACAACTGTTTGTCACCGCTATGACGGCCCGTGGCACCGCGATTTAATGTTCCGCTCACAGTCAAAGCTCTCTAGGAAATCTACGACATCCGGTTTGTTATTTACAATGTTTTAATGACATCGTCCACTGCTACATTACAGCCCTTAGAAAATAGCACCGCTTTCTTAGGAAACCCTAGCTTAAGGGGACGACTCCTTGTAGTATATAACCCACTAACTAACTAACAATCACGCCGTTCCACCGCAAGGGTAGGCAGAGGACGGACCGCCAAACAACTCGATCTTGGCATACACTTTTTGCTTCATTCACTTTCATACAACGTCTCATACATTCTCTTGTTATTCCGACTTCTGACATGGCCCGACTCGAGTATTTGATTCACTTGATCGTACCATGTCTTCCTCGGTCGTCCCCGGCTTCTTCCATTCACATTCGCGTCATATATTCTCCTTACACTCCTTTCTTCGTTTATTCGCTCTACATGCCCAAACCATCTAAGCGTCCCTTTCTTAATCTTGATCAATACGCTTACATCAGCCTTGCATTCTTTACGAATCTCAACATTTTTCACATGATCATCCATGGTTTTACGACACATTCGTCTCAGAGATCTCATTTCTAGAGAATTCAGCCTACTTTCACCCTTCCTCTGCCAGTTCCATGCCTCAATGCCATACATCAGGGTTGGTATCAGCACTCCATGGTAACACACGTCCAGGATAATAATCAAATTGAAGTATGTAAACTCGATAGGAGTTGACAATGGGTTGATCAAATGAAAGAAAATGGTAAAATTATTTAAACTTTATTATTAAAATTAAATCTTAAACTGCTAATTAGCACCCTGACAGAAATGTATACTTTAACAACAAAATTAATAAAGTGGAATGAAAAGTTTTCATTACTATGGGAACACTGAGTAACACTAATAATGGAAAAATCATAATAAATTAAAATGTGAGGTTATGAACTGCCTTATTTGACAGTTTTACAGAAAAAAATACACAAGTCAATTTTTGAAAACTGTTTTATCAATCAATTTTTACGCTTAACTTCTAGTGCGCCGAGATTACCCATAGGATACGCAAAATTCGTACCCGTTGAACGCCTGCGTATCCAAACGGCAATGTAAAAACATACTTTCTTTTCATTTATATAGAATATTCGTAGCTATTCTAAGGAAACTACTTATGATAGAAATATAGAATTTTTATAAAAATACTAGATGATGTGTAGCTGATGTGTTCCTCGGATTATTTATTTGTTTGGGTGTCATAATTGATTTGATAGCGTTCTACTATCTCTAAACAAAGAAACATAATTTGAAAATTTTATTTTATTCCAAAAATTTATTTTTTCAAAACATATACAGGGTCTGTCGCAAAAGTATAGAGAAAAAAAATCCTGACTGCGCTAGAAGGGGTAGTGGGATGCGCCGAGTGGTGGGGATGGTAGGGGGAAGTCGCAGCTACCAAGTGCGCCGCTGTTCAGTCCTCTCCGAGCAACGGTAGAGCTAGCACAGTGATCCGCGCAAAGTGTGTTTTGTCGTTGCGTCGGAAATCAAGATGCAACATTTGCTGGAGCAGCAGGCAGCCATCAAATTCTGCGTTCGGCTGAAAAAAACCGGTATCGAAAACCTGGCCATGATTTGGGAAGCCTTCGGAGATGAAGCCATGTCACAAGGAACAGCTTATGAGTGGCACAAACAATTCCAAAACGGCCGGAAATCAATTGAAGACGATGTGCGCGTTGGACGACCGTCAACTTCCAAAACTGATGACATCGTCACAAAAATGAGGGAAGAATTATAGTCTGATCGTCGTCTCAGTGTCCGCTTAATAGCGGAGAAGTCCAACATGACAAAGAAACGGTTGGGTGAAAGGATTCGCCGCATTCGAAAGGAGATCGCCAACACCTGGAATTTGCATCACGACAATGCCCCCTCACACTCAACTCTCGTCGTCCAGGAGTTCCTCTCTAAGCAAGGTGCGGCGACACTGCCGCAACCGTCGTAAAGTCCCGACTTAGCACCACCGGACTTCTTTTTGTTCCCCCGCATCAAGCGAAGCCTAAAGGGACACCATTTGGAGACATTGGATGGGGTGAAAACCGCTTCGACGCAGTTCCTTAAGGGGTTCCGTCTTATGCCTTCCAGGATGTCTTCCAAGACTGGACGAAATGCTACAAAAAGTGTATTGACCCCGAGGGGCGAATTTTGAAAAATATTAAGTGTTTGTAAGTTTATTGGCAATAAATTGTCTGAAAAAAAAAATTCTCAATACTTTTGCGACAGACCCCGTATAAATAAAAAAAAGTTCTTAAGTAGGTAGGTACCTACTTGTGTTTTAATTTTGAAAATATTCTACCCAAACAAACTTTCTTCTTTTGAATATGTAATCTATGGCTAACCAGAGTGGTATATCTATGGGATAACCTAAATAAAACATGGAGGGTTCAATGTTTTTCATACTAATTTTAAAACATTATAGCAACAGATTTACATATTGGATTTCGTTCAAACTACTCTCTAAACCTTCCCGGCACTGTGCTATTTTCAGCGAAACCAAATGAGTAATTTTGGAGAAAATCGAGAACAGACAAACATTCATTTTATATAAACACTTTATCTGGTGAGATTATTAACAAAAACGTAATTCAGCAAAAAAACAAGTCATTTATTACGAAAATAGACTCGGGAGGGGGCACAAATTTACCCCCAGTACACTACCCAAGTATTAGATCGGGGGGAAACTCGCAACGTTCCAAAGATTAAACAGCTCTAATTAGCACCCTGACAGAAATATATAGTTTGACAACAAAATGAATAAATTAAAAAATGGAACGAAAAGTTTTCATTACTATGGCTACACCGAGTAACACCAATTTCGGAACAATTATAATAAATAAAAATGTGAGAATATGTGCCGCCTAATTTGACAGTTTTACAGAAAAAAAAGACAATTCCTTGCTAATGCACACAAAAAGTTTCAACACAGTTTTTATTATGATTAAAAATCTAATAAATGATTTCTTTTATACATACATTTTAAAAATACAAGAAAAAACTTTTCCATGTAATTATCTCGCTGACAAAGCATCAACCTTTGGGACGACGAGCTCTCGCAGGCTAATATTTCCTTAGTGTGCTGAGGTTAAAATTTTCCACGCGGTCCGCCGTGCATCGGTTGAGACTATTTTTGTAATAACTTAAATTGTAATGAATTTTTTGATTAAAAACCTTTGTAACCTTTTTCCACTTATTTATTTTCGACCGGACCGGTTTCACCCTATCACGGGCATCGTCAGACTAGCACAATGAATGGTAAATCTATGGTATGCATAGCATCGATGTCGGGAGTGAGTTCTCATGTTACTATTTACTATTGTTTTAAAAAAAAAATAGTAAATAATACCGTCAGCAATTAAACAAATTTCAAGTCATAAATAAAAACAGTATTAGAAAATAGGAGAACTCACTCCCGACATCGATGATATATATACCAAAGATTTAGTATTCATTGTGCCAGTCTGAAGATGCCCGTGATAGGGTGAAACCGGTCGAAAATAAGTAAGTAGAAAAAAGTTACAAAGGTTTTTAAATCAAAAAATTCATTTTATTATGGAATTCCACCATGAATTGAATTAGAAATAACTTAAATTGTACCGTCTTAAAAGATAATGTGTTTAGATATTTATAAAAAATATATATATATTATATCTATCATTAGTAGTTACCCCAGAATAGTTACTTACCTTATAATTCTACATAAATACAAAAATTAAATATGTTTTTACGTTGCGCATCGGATACGCCGGCATTCAACGGATACAAATTTAGCGTATCCTATGAGCAATCTCGGCGCTCTAGAAGTTAAATAAATAACAAATTTGAATCGTAAATTATCGTTGGATATAATTCTCCTTTCGGAACACTATGTGTACATATATAATATGAAATTATATGCATCCGGACCATTGTGTTTTTTTTTAAAGTTGCATCGTCACTTTGAACCATCTCGTTGTTACCATTAAAAGAAATTTAAACGATTGTAGCGTCCTCCATTTTTTCTACACTTATTTGTCATTGTACCGTTTTTAACATTAACTATTTACAAAATCAATATATACAGCAAAATTTATACAATACAATTTAATTATTAAATTAATTCAAATTAAAATGATCCACAATTAGAGTTGACTCAAACAACACAAATTTATAATTTTGTGTATTGATGCATATCACAGAGCAAATTAAACATAGAGATGCCCTAACATGCAAGGGGAGGAAACCAAAATAATGGGGAGAGCTGGGCGTGACGCCAATTTAAGCAAAACAGCAAATAAGTAAAAAGGTCCGGCTTGTAACAACCAATATATTAAAAGTCATTATATTAAAAAAAGGTTCCGTAATAAATCCGTGTTGATTTATCCATTCACCATTAAAAAAATACTTTTCAAATTTTGAAACATGCTGTTTTCAAACACCTTCGGGTCAACTCTGGTTGCAGTACCTCTACATCTATGTTCAATACAAGAGAATCGCATTGTTAGGCCCTTCGTACACAAGATTACGCAAGTATCTGATACCTAAGATGTGTACTCACGTCGCAAGCAACTCGTCGCGCACAGTCCGTAGATATCGCTACTGAAATCACGAGACCCGCGTCCGTTTTGGACATTTTAGATTTAAGTAATTATAAAAACTTCTTCAATGAATGCAAATTCTCTTTGTGTCATCATTTGGAATTAAACCACTATTTTAATAAATAAATAAAAGGAACCATTGACTTTGAAATATGTAAATATTTATTTATTAAAATAGCGGTGTGAACAAAACGGTTTTCATTATTTAATTACTAAAACGTTCATCAACCTACGTAATGTCGCATTGTGGAATGAACATACATAATAAATTAATTAAAAATACACTTTGTTTTGACTACTTTATAAATATAGATAGATATCTACATGTTTCGAAAGCGATGCTTTCTTCGTCAGGAATATATGAATACATATATTCTATTCATATATTCCTGATGAAGAAAACATCACTTTCGAAATATGTAGATATCTATGCATATTTATAAAGTGGTCAAAACAAAGTGTATTTTTAATTCATTAATTAATAATGATGCAACAAAGTGAATAACAATCGTTTCAAGAAATTATGAACATACATAAAGTCTCAGCGAGTTGAGTGGCGAAGACCTCGGCAAACTGGTCGCCGGAGGCTAGCGACACCGACAAATCGACAAAATGTAGGTGACGTGTGCATGTTTACGAACCTCCGTGCTGATGTATTGTGGTAGTCACTGAGATATTTGAGTCATCGAGTATCGGATACTTGTGTCGCCTTATATACAAAGGGCTTAAGTATTTATAAAAGCAAGTTCATGTAGAACTTTGTCTGTAGTTCTTGACATCAATCATTTTCTTTCCGCACATCGCACAAATGCCTTTCTTATAGGCGCAGGCCTGGCAGTAGTGGGATCCGACTTGGTGTACTTTAGTCCTGCATATCCTGGAAGAAAAAAAAACAATTACATACTTTTATAATAACAAACCCTCGATTCTGTGCAAAAACGGGCGCCTTTTTCGATAGATTTCCCTATCTTAACAAACAGATTACAGTCTTTAGAGCACAGGGATCAGGTGGAAATGCTTGTTCTACCCGATATTTCAATGAAAGATACTCTGTGAAACTAGCATTATCCCTTCGGCTTCAGTGCAGTCAGGAAACACGCTAAACACACGCCCATCATCTTTACACGGTTGACATTCGCCACATCCGAATGCGACGCTTCGACGACTCGTTCTTGAATTCAATGATTTTTTAAAATAAAGACATCCCTCCGGGGCTATAAATAACCTGACAATATTTGAAAATATACTACCATCACAATAAGCGGAAGATTTTGCTTGTGTCGCGATGGAGATGAGGAAATGAACTCACGACGCCTGGATGAGGCCCAGATGCGATGCCAATTTAGCCACTGACCGGTCATTCACCAGTCTCTATGTTTCCTCCCTCGTATAACACGGGCCTTGTGGCTAAATCTACCTGGCCACAGATTCTCACACTTGACAGCCTAAGATCAGCCAATAGCGACATCTGTAACTGTCAGATAACCTAGAATGTCACTATCGGAGGCCATTACATTTCAGTTTACCCTCACCGTTGCACTCCTGGGTTAAATATTACTTATATGTTCTATCCATTACAAATAATTGTCTACCACGGCAATTTTCAGAATTCCGGTCTAAAAAGCCAATTTCATTTAATCATATTATATTAAAAATATTCTTTCAGTTCTTGACTTTGAATAAATTTTTAATAATTATATTTTCTGTTCATGTAAGCCAGCATTGACTTCTTTGTTCTCATGGAAGAAGAAGCCGGTGGCGCCCGAGGAAGACATGGCACAATCAAGTGGATCAAATACTCAGTCGGGCCATGTCAGAAGTCGAAATAACAGAAGAGAATGTATGAGGCGTTGTATGAATGTGAATGAAGCAAGTAGCGTATGTGAAGATCGAGTTGTTTGGCGGTCCGTTCACTCTGCCTACCCCTGCGGAGAAACGGCGTGATGGTTAGTTAGTTTCCAGAAGCCATCTATCCATATTAGCACTGATATACTACGAATTTTATCGTAGCTGCACGAATATGGCAAGTAAACACAGTACGAGATAACTCGTAGTCGGCGTCCTAGCAAAGAACGCAATCTACGAGTTACCTCGTAGTTGGCAATCAACGTGTTAATTCACATGGCCCGTTTTCTCCAATAAAGAAATGTCAATTCAGTAAACTCAAATGATCATCCCGCTAAGCAAATTCAATCTGATCCTTATCAACACCCTAAAACCTAGACATGGCTCCAAACGATTTCGTCATCACAGCTCATTAAGTGTTTCTTCAAACCAGTTCCTAAATCCGGTGACCGCAAAGTCACCGGGAAAAATGAATAGGGGTGGGAATATCGACCATCTCTAACTGTGTACTTTGACTGTTGGGAACTAAAGTTCAGCCTCCTGATTGGTTGTTGGCTGCGCAAAGCGGCGATTTCGACGTAAAGCACAGGAAAATGACTCACAGAAAAACAGGCTGTACGCCTGACTAACTATTATGCAATTTGTAAAAAAATCTATACATTTTTTGACAATCGTTCAGTGCAAACTTCCAACGCCCTCCTATTCCATCTTATGGGTAAATTGATTTAGGGAATAATTTCGGAGATTGGGCGTATGTTTTGCGTATGAACGTATGGGGCGCAGAATGCACTTTACTTACAGGGTTGGCAGCATAGCATTGCGTCACAATATGGAGATTAACTAACTCTAAACGATGAACTTGTCAAATAATTTGTAAAATGCATTATTTTTCTCCTCCGATGAATGAAATGATTGTTATTCATTGTAATTGTGATACGAAAACAATTTATCCGTATTTAAAATGAGGCAGTCCTCTGGATATTTACCGATCGTTTTTAAAGTTGTATTAAAGCGCACCTTCCGTCAAAAACTATTTCAAAGCATAAAATAACCTACAAATAAATAGAATTAGCGCCAATGATACAGGACAGCACTAAAAGTGTTACACGTGTTAAAAATTATATAAAACTGTGCTTAAGTACCTGCATCCTTCGAACTTTGCCGTGTATGGGGTAAATCTGACTTTGCTGCCGGTAATGGCTTTATTTTCTCCAACCTTTCTCCCGCCAGACTCGACCGTATTTCTGGCCCCACTCTTCCAAGGATCCGGCGTTATAACGCGGCCCAGTTTCTTCTCACACTTCTCGCAGACCATCTTGAGCGATTCAACTACGGATTAAAACGTATCTACTGCAAAAAATCAACAACATTGATTTATTTTCGTTTGTATCAAAATAATACAAAACACTTGAGCCAAACTGACAACATTGACGTTTGATTAAAATGTCGCCATATAATAAAAATATATTCTTCATAATATTGAAAACCATCTTGAGTGACTTTCTTCATAGGAGTTTTAACATTCTCCACACAGGAGTAATAAGAGGAATAAACAATTTAGGGCCATTGTAATCTCTGGGGATGCTGTGTGAAGGGTCTTCTTGAGAAAATGAAGGAGTAAACCCGGATCATGAAAAGACCCATTTTGTAGGATGGAGAAAACAAATAGGAGTGATTGATTACCCAATTTCTTAATTATTTTTTAATGATTTCAGTTACAATATACTAATCAACTGTTTTATAGATACACATATAATAAAATGAAACAATTGCTAATTTCCTCGCCATACGTAAAAAAAAATAATAACAACCTTGACGACCACCTTGCATTGAACTCGAAAAATGTTTTCATTTTTATAAATTATTCTGTACTAGCTGAAGTACCCGGCGTTGCCCAGTGTCATGTACGGTTTTGAGTAAAACTTTTATGATGTATAACCCCTATCCCTGCCCCGACCCAATAATTTTCCTCTTATTTTGTAACGTCAAGTGCGCAAAATTTCATTAAGAAATACCAACATTCTACTTTAAGGGATAGGAAAGGGGGATGGGTGTGATTTCGTAGTCTTATACAATGACCTTCATCTTGTTTCGAAGGTTTAGTGTGCAAAATTTCATCAAGCTCGGAATAAAACTGTAGATTTGTGTACAAAACAAACGACCGCTTGGGACATTGATATAGCCTTTTGTAATCACCTAAAATAATTGACCGAATTCACCGAAATATTTAGATTTACAATGTGCATATTAAATAGTAGGAATTCCCAGATTAGACCGGCCATAAAATGAATTTAGTACAAAGGCTAGCCGAGCCTATTGTTAGGAAAAATCGTAACTAAAATAATATAGTCTTAACTGCTATTTTGGGAAATTCCGCAATTCCTTTGTGATTTTATGGGACGTCAATAAAAGATAATCCCCTCAAGGGAATTGAGCCGCGGATGGAACGACCGCTGAACAATACAGGTAGACAGGTAGACAGAAGGACAGTGGGCTCTAGGAGACAGTCGATTGTAAGAGTCCGCCCAGGACGGAGAGTCGGGTGCAGTCTTCCGCGCAGGAAGAAAAGTCGCATGTAGTCTTCCGCCAAGGAAGCACGAGTCGATTGTAAGAGTCCGCCCGGGACGGAGAGTCGCGTGCAGTCTTCCACCGAGGATTGCAAGTAGTCCGCCCAGGACAGACGAGTCGGTTGCAGTAGTCCGCCCAGGACAGACGAGTCGGTTGCAGTAGTCCGCCCAGGACCCCTAGCCAAGTGAAACCTTCCGCCCAGGAAGGTTCCAATTCTCGCTCCTTTGAGAGGCCGCCCAGGTCCTCTGACGACGAGGGAATTCTACACTTCCATCCCAGAAGGAAGTAACTGCTCTTCGCCCTTCGGAGATCAACATCGGAGACCGCCCAGGCCTCTGATTATCGCCGCGTTGCACCTACTCCCGATCCGGAGGTACACGAATACGTAGTGCGAACGCGAGGACTCTACATACAACGCAGCCACTGGACTCTGGACATCCATCACCAAAAAGGGAAGTGCCTGACTATAATGATAATTCCTCCCACTTGCCTAAGCCAGTGAACCTCTAATTTTAAGTACAAAGACTTTAACAGTAGAATTAAGTAATTACCTAAGTCAGTGAATCTCTAATTTTAAGTACAAGGACTTTAACAGTAGAATTAAGCAATTGCGTATCTAGTTTTATTGAATTTATTATGTCTAATTAAGATTTACACTAGTTTTAAGACTAATCCCACGTATATAAAAATAAATTACTTGTAACTACCTAAGATCGCATTTCTATTCCTCCCTTTTTGCGTTATTCCTAGAATAATACCAACTGCCCGACGCACCGTCATATCAACATGCTTCTTTATATAATAAAATAAAAAGAAAGACCACGTTTCTAATGTCTTTGCACCACAATTCTTTTCCTGGTGGTTTTTAGTAATTTTCCTGCTTTAGCGCTCTTTTTACTCTTAAGATATTTAAAAAAAAAGTAAGCAATGTAAAAGAGCTAAGAATTATTTTTGTTGTCAAAATCAATACTTTATCCCGTGTTTTCGCGGTGAAATTTGAGAATAATTACTCTTAATAATTGAGGTAAGTACTGTTATTATTATTAATATTGTTACTGTTAATATCATTATAATGAACGCTTTCAGAAAATTTACGCTATGACAGGGTATGTGAGTTACTATGGCTCGATAAGAGAGATATTTACGTCCGTTAAGTTGCTCTATTCTAGAAACCCTGTCAAGGTAAGTCCAGTGATACCACTACTAAAAATTACTGAAATACCTCGATAAAAATAAACGAACGTAAATATATCTGATAGCTCTCTTGGAACGCCGAGCTCCGGGTTCTAATACTTCGGTTTTGTCCCGAGGGTAAATTTAAGCGCAGCACATTTGTATCTCTTTTCATAATAACTTACTTGTTTTTTGCATTAATATGTTTTTGTTAAATATACCGTCTTACCAAATAATGTGTTTATAAAAATTGCACATATCCTATCATAAGTATTTTACCCAGAATAGCGAAATAATATTATTATAGTCAGTGAATAGATTTTTTTACATTGCCGATCGGAAATGCCGGCGTTCAACAGATACAAATTTTGCGTTCCGATGTGCATTTCGTCGCACTAAAAGGAATTCCGGGCCATAATCATAATCAAAACTTTCACCGCGTTTACACTAAAACTCGTCAAACAACCATCATGAGTCACTCCATCATATCCGAAATAAAAATAATTATTACCATTGTACCAATACCGAGAAATAGTATGAGAATGCAATAATAGACCTTAGGCTTATGGTAGGAAGAACTATATTAGTCATTTTAGTTATTCTAGAAAATCTTTCCATGGTAGAAATATTATTAGAATTCAATAATAGACCTTATTCACGATTGCGTAAGGGCTAAATTAGAGAGGTAATAATTCTAAGCGCGAGTGCACAAAAATGTGAATAGTTTCGAGAATGCAATAAAACTTCTTATTCTTATTTTCATAAGGGCTATATTAGATTGTATATGATATCGTTCTAGATGCAACTACAGAATGTAAACAGTTTTTAGTACGCAATAACAGAACTTATTTGTATTTCCGTAAGGACTAAATTTGATTGCATGTGAAGTAGTTCTAGGTCCGACTGCAGTATAAAGTGTTTAGTTTCCTTTTCAGTTTTCCATTCACGTTTTTGGCTTCAAGGAGTTAGTTCGTCGCCGTTCGCGTTTCACTTTTTTGGTATGTCCGCATTTACTGTACCCATAATAATATTGTACTATTTGTGTATAAAAATCAATAATGTGCCGACCTCGGATTAATTGCTTCTTAGTTTGGTGGTATATAATAAGAAAACATGTTGTTTTTGTGACCGGCTAGTTTGGAATGCAGCTAGGTGATTCGTATGACCTTGATTATTCGTGTTCGCGCTAATCGTCATAACTTTTAGATTTTTTTTTGTGAATAAGCGTGCAAAATTAAATAATTATACAAAGTTTTCCACGTCGCGTTGATACTACCTGAATTAAATTCTAATTCTTGCAATTATAAAATTGCTACAACGCATAGCGGTTTCCGCATTTTTTTGACAGAAAATACTATTCCGGAAGCTTGTAAATCGTTGCTTTTATCTCCTAGCGGAAGGGATGTGCACTAACGAATTAACTAATCAAATAAAGTTTGAATTTAATTAGTACTATGAAATTCGTTGTAGTTATAATTCGCGTCGCAAGGATCGCATTTTTAAAATGTTTAATTTTGTTGCAAAGTTTCCTATGACAGTTTTTCTTAGTAGTTACTACTTCGAGTCTAAATAATAAAGAATGTCATGCGATAATAAGCTCTAGAGATAGTTACTTTGCAGTTCATTATCGCATCCTTCTCGCTATTTCAGATATATCCAAGATGAAATTAATTCAAGTAATTTGAAGATAATTTGACATAGCATTGCCAAAGATAATGAGCTCTAGTGGAAGTTACTTTAGGGTTCGTTATCGCATAACATTGCTATGTTAGATGGAACCTTATTATTTTAAGGGGTCGATTATACTAAATCATTTTTATTTTATAGAAAACCTTGATTCAAAATATATAACTGCCCCGATTTCGTATATTATTGTCGTTTTATTATAGAAATTACATTACTTTTCAGTAATGCCCGATTTTTCAATGAAATTATTTCGTCATCTCTATTTCTCGCATTATGACGACTTTGAAAAATGCTGAATCATTGTCCATTTGTAACAACTCCTTGTATAGGTCGCGTAATTACACTCGACTTAAACAATAGCCTCTTGGGGTTGTGTATTGGTGCATATAATAATAATACTTGGACGATTTATATAGCGCCGTTTTTGTGAAAAATCACCTCAAGGGCGCTGTACAAATACTACTTGCTAGGGTTTATCTTATTATGTACTTATACAGAAAACCTGGTAGGGCACTCTAGATTAATACTTGATTAAATTACAATGTTTTGGGCTGAGATGGTATGACTTGACTCATGATGTCTGCACGCACAGGACACATGTTAGAAAACACTGCACATTGCATGACATTGAAGTTACTGTTCAAATCCTATTTGTCATTGATATTATATACATTAGAAGGTTATTGACAAAAGAAGAGTAGATGCTTATTTGAAACATGATTTTATTTGAGTTTTTTTTTTTTTGATAATAACTATTTACATTTACGAATAATAATTTTTTTATTTTTTTATTAGGTAACTGAACCATTCATGGATATGACTGTCCGATGAGATGAGTTTTGATCTGAATTCTGTCGAGTGTACGAATGTCGAATATGTACATAATATACGCTTCCGGCAGTGATATCCCTGCGAAACGTCACCGAGAAACAGCCATTTAAGTAATGTTTTCCAGTTGGGACTTGGTTGAAAAACTCATTATTTTTAAAAAAGAAAAATACTTTCTGATTCATAAAAATTTATAATAAAAATATTTACATATGCGGAAATAACAGAATATGTTCTAGGTTCTTAGTTTGGGTTTTTTTAAGAAATAAAAAAAAACACAAACTAAGAACCTATATTTTATACAGTTGGCACTTTTGACAAATGTCATTTCATACTAACATTAAAAATGGTGTCAACTCTTCAATATTTATTTACACGTTTTTATATAAAGAAAGTAAAAAAGGAAGAGCATTTTTTGGACCTCAGCGTATGCAAATATTTTTATGAACTTTTAACTTTTCCCTTTTTTTAAATTATGTATTTTTCTACTGAAAACCAAAAATTATTATTAATTATTTATTTTTTAGTATTCTGAATCTCCTGATGAGGAAAGCTTCGCTTTCTAAACATTTTGATATTTATATATTAAAAAGTGGTGTTTACAAAGTAATTTTTTTATTAATTTATTAATAATGGTGCCACAAAGTGAATACCAATCTTTTGAAGAAAAAGAAATAATATTCTTATTCAATTATACGACAATATTATATGAAAAATAGTTAGCGATTTTGCAATGTTGTCATTATTGATTTGAATTTACTTATAGAATTGTCGTAATCGTCATTATCATGGGTGCATCTATTAACTGAATGGTGAAGCTCCACGCCTTAACAGAATGATAGCAATCATCAAAAGTTGAGAGATATCTCTGGCTATCATCTGCGATATGACGTAATTTATCTCTTTTGTACTGTGCGTATATTTGAAAATACCTAGATTACAGATTTGTAGATCTACAAAAAGCATACGACCGAGTTGACAAAAAAGTTATGGAAGATATTGTCCAAGTATGGAGTGAATACGAATCTCATGCAGGCAATCGAGTCTCCGTACGAGGGAAGCGTTGCATGTGTTAGGGTAAGCGGTGATTTTACAGGGTGGTTTGACATCACAAAAGGTGTTAAGCAAGATTGCGTAATGTCACCATGGTTATTCAATCTATACATGGATAATTGTATTCAAGAATTGAAAGGTGGGCTTGAAAATGTGGTCATAGAAGTATAGTCAATAATCTTTCCCTTTTTAAATCGCTTTAATGTTGAATTCCTAATAATTTAGACCACGTATCGCCACTGCATGGTACTGATGTATGGTAGGCGGTTTGGACATAGAGATGGAAAGACTGATGGGGATATTGAAAGAAGGGTAAATGCAGGAAACTCCATTAACGGAGGACTGAACGCGTTTGGCGCTAACAAAAAGTTGTCCAAAGAAGCGAAGCTAGCAGTCCACAATGGAGTGCTGATACCAACCCCGATGTATGACAGTGAGACACGGAATTGACAGAAGGGTGAAAGTAAACTGAATGCCGTAGAAATGAGATCTCTGAGGCGAATGTGTGGTATAATCATGTTAAAAATATTGAGATTCATAAAGAATGCAAGGCTGATGTAAGCGTAATGAGTAAGATTAAGAAAGGGGTGCTTAAATTTTTTGGGCATGTGGAGCGCTTGTACAAAGAAAGGAGTGTAAGAAATTCTTCTGCCGAATGCAGTAGAAATGAGATCTCTGAGGCAAATGTGTGCTAAAACCATGAATGATCGTGTTAAAAATATTGAGATTCATAAAGAATGCAAGACTGATGTAAGCGTAATGAGTAAGATTAAGAAAGGGACGCTTAAATTTTTTGGACATGTAGAGCGAATGAACGAAGAAAGATTGTAAGAAGAATTTCTTCCCTATATGACGCAAATGTGAACGGAAGAAGCCGGGGTATGCCCGAGGAAGACATGGCACGATCGAGTGAATCAAATACTCTAGTCGGGCCATGTCAGAAGTCCGAATAACAAAAGAGAATGTACAAAATGATGTATGAATGTAGCAAGAAGTGTACGCCAAGATCGAGTTGTTTGGCGGTCCGTCCTCTCTGCCTACCCCTGCGGAGAAACGGCGTGATGGTCAGTTGAGGTTGCAAAGGGAGTGAATGAAATGATTCCAGAATGAATGTTAGAAGAAGTCTGGGACGCACGATGAGGCGATCGAGTGAATCAACTCCTCGAGTTAGGTTAGGTTAGAATAACATAAGAATATGTGTTAGATGAGTTTGAATGTGATGGTTAATTATTTAATATGTTTAACTCTGGCTTGATAAATTTGCTTATCTTAAAATTTGTAATATTTTTATTAGCGGTTAAATTACCTATAGTTAACCACACATATTGTTATTAAATTTTGTTTTTACAATGCCAATAATCTATGACCGCAATAATTGATCCATCGTTATTAACGCTGATAAAATATTAATTATTTTTGTGTTTAATTGGAAGAACTCCATTAACTTTAAAAAAAAAAATTTATGTAAATCTAATTTAATAAGGTTATTATTAACTTATGCAAGAATTAAAAAAAATTATTATTGTTGTGACAGTTGTTCAGCGTTCAAGGCTATTTTCAAACTGCGGTTAATCCACGTTGCGTCGATTAATTTGTATGATTTTATTTACTCTTGATCGTGTCATGTCTTCATTGCACGTCCCCGGCTTCTTCAATTCACATTCGCGTCATATATTCTCTTAACGCTCCTTTCTTTGTTCGTTCACTCTACATGTCCGAACCATCTAAGCGTCCCTTTCTTAATCTTGCTCATTAAGCTTACATCATCCTTGCGTTCTTTACGAATCTCAACATTTTTCACACGATCATACATGTTTTTACCATAAATTCGTCTCGGAGATCTCATTTCTACAGCATTCAGTCTACTCTTATCCTTCCTCTGCCAGTTCCATGCCCCGCTGCCTTACATCAGGGTTGGTATAATTTCGATTTATAGCTTAGATTTTAGATTTGAGGGCCATTAAAACAGGCAGACTTGTGTAAAACTAACAACAACCTTTGCATTGGCTGCTTCCAAATCACTTCTAATTCTGATAGCAAATTATGTGTTTTCCGATATATCCATATTGTTAAACCCAAGTATTATTATTGCTTGTGTTGTGATAGGTGTGATGTGATAACCCTATGTACACAGTTCTCCAAAAGTACATTTTAACTAAGTAACATCAGGTGGGCATTATGTACACGTAATGATGATGAGGCTGATTACACGAGATGTTATGAACTGATTACATCCGTTATCAATGCGACGATGATGGCAACATCGAGTACCCAATTATGATACCGTATTTAAACTTATTTATCAGACTAATCATTGCTGATGGATTATTAAAAGTTAAAAAAAAAATTATGATAACTGTTATTATTCAATTCAAAGAATGGTTTGGTAATGTAAATGTTTAAAAATGCCTTAAAATGTAAATTTTGTAACCAATTTTTTGGTCGAGTGTTACACACCATTACATTGGAAAAGGGCTGTGATCATGCCTCCATACAGAGGTAAAGGGACAAGTAAGGAATGTGGAAATCACAGGGTTATTAGCTTGTCAAGTTCAGTTCGAAATAATATAAATAGTTCATCTGTAAGTCGCTTTACCACAGTTTGATGATGCCTTCGGAAGGCGTAACAGCTCTCACGCATAATAATAATTAATAATGTTTACGAGGGATGGAAAAATACTGATAGGGATATTGAAAGAAGGGTGAATGCAGGAAACTCCATTAACAGAGGACTGAATGTGGTTGGTGCTAACAAAAATTTGTCCAAAGAAGCGAAGTTAGCAGTCCACAATGGAGTGTTGATACCAACCCTGATGCATGGCAGTGAGGCATGGAACTAGCAGAGGAATGATGAAAGCAGACTGAATGCTGTAGAAATGAGATCGCGGGTATGTGTGGTAAAACCATGTATGACCGTGTCTTTCACCAGGGTTATACTTAAAGTATCTACCGTTCTTACATCGGCCTTGCATTATTTTGCGATTTCCTCCTTTGTCATACATATACCTACTATAAATTCATGGCTTTAGTGCACATACAGGGGTGTGGACATTAATCGGGACAAGCATTTTTTTTGTCTTTTTTTTTTTTTGCTTATAATTTATATGATAGTCGATTTTCAATATTTTGAGTTAAATTTAGTATGTTATATATGAAAACCTCTTTATATAAATATAGATAGATAGATTAACTAGTTTATCAATGCCGACATGAAATAAAGATGTAAAAAAGAGTATGGGTTGTCGTGATATAACATACTACTTTTAATTTAAAATTAAAGCGAAAAATGCCTGAAAAAATTATTGTCCCAATTAATTTGCACACCACTGTAGGTATATCGAAAATGCCTTCCAACGATAAGTGAATTGTAACCTAATTACCTTATGGATGACATTCCAATTAAAATAAATCAATATTAGTTTGTGTGGTCACTGACGTTGTACTAGAATTATTACATTAATTTATTATGACATTATGAATAATACAGTTACTATGTTTCTATTGGAATAACTTATTGAAGTGTATAAACTTCATTCTATATTATGAAATGGAAAATAAAAAGGTAACGGTCGTATCTGGGACTCGAACCCAGGGCCTCTCGGTCTATGCGGGACCAGCGCTCTAACCAATTGAGCCAATGCCACTTTATTGCTTTCTGTCATTTTTATCAATATCGTACTTTAATTTGAGAACTATTAATATCATCTCCAATTAATTTCCATATATTTTTGGTTGCTATCTTTCTATATTGTCTTCAAGATTTTACCCGAATTATAAATTGAATTCTAGACTAGTAGAAAAGTCAATAGATATCCCGTATAAATAAAAATGGGATAGATATATCTGAGACACTGTCTAGATTGCAAATATATTCGGGTAGAACTTTGCAATCATACGAAAAAATAACGGCCAAAAATATGGGAATTAATTTAAGATGATATTGGTAATTCTTAAATTAAGGTATGATATTGATAAAAATGATTGAAAATAAAAAGGTATCATTAGCAAATTTAAGTACAATACTGAACAAGTGGTATTTATTCGTATTGCTGCTGGTATGAAAATTTGTAAACATGAACATAAAAGCGCCTGCGTGGACGCGATTCGCTTAAGTGTGCAGTAGGCTTGTCGAACGAAACTCACTACGGTGCTTTACTACGCCTGTGCAGTCTAAATGAACTCCGATCCGTGAACCCCCTTTTTTTTCACACTGCCATAGACCCCCTGCGAATCTATGTGGATTTGGGACCACTTTGGGAACCTATGGGCTAGAGCAGTGATACTCAACCTTTTTTGACTCCGGGCCACATACATATATTTGTAAAGCTTCGCGGGCCGCAAGTGATACCTTGGCAAATCATAACCCGCGTCGGGCGGGGGGGGGGGTTGTCGTGTAATAGTATATATCACTTCTATCAGCATACGGTTCATTAAATATTAAAATAGTGGTAAAAGTAAAACTCAAAAGTAACATGTATCGTTTATTACAAAATTAGTGTGATATTTGATATTGTGATAAATTTTCAACAATTTTAGACAAATCGGGCTTATAATTGCTGCATGCTACCCTCAATACGTCATCAAGGTGAGAATCAGTAAGTCGATTCCTGTATACGTTTTTTGCATATTTCATTTTGGAATATGATGATTCACAAAGATATGTTGATGCAAACAATGTGAGGAGCAGGAAGGCACAATTTTTTACAGTCATGTATTTTTCTGGAACTAATTTCCAAAAATGGATGTACTCCTTTCCTTCTCTTTTCTCTTCAAAAATAGCTTTCAGATTAGTATCGTTCTTAAATTCAATAAATTTGTCAAAAAGCTCTGCATAATTATATCCCAATGCAGCTAAATTTGTTATAGTGGCTGTTTCTAGGTGCCAGGGACGGTGGGTGGTTTGGTATTTATGCGACAAAGACAATCCTCTTCGGGTGTCACTATCTGCACGTCAAAGTCAAAATTAATCTCAAGATATACGAAATATAGAATTCCAGATTTTGTAAACCATGAATGTCTTTAGGGCCGCACAAAAAAGCTCGGCGGGCCGCAGGTTGAGTATGGCTGGGCTAGAGCGTTGTCCCCGTAAAACAGAGGTCTTGAGTTCGATTCCCAGATGTGACTGATACCTTTTTATTTTCTGTGTTTGTTTTGGTTTCATAGTTTGAGATTTGAACACATTCGCTGCTGAAATATTTTACTTTTAAGAACTGAATTTTTTTTAAAAATAAGTATCATTAATATAAAATAAATGAATAAGAGTCGAAATTAATAGTCATAAAATATGAGTGTTGACCTGTCCTATGTGAACCGTGCTTATGCTATAAATGGGAGAGTGTCAAATGAACCAGAGACACTGCACACATTTGTTTTGTATGAACGCGTGTGTTAATATTATATTCTCCAATGATTAAATATTTTTCTCTTTATTGTATTGCGTAATAATAAACGTATTTTTACCAATGATTCTCTCTCCGTGAGCAACATTTAAACAATGCACTTTTTCCATTTTTATTATCGTGTACATTAAAGCTTTTCTCTTATCTTTAGAAAGAGATGTTTAGTCTTATCATGTTTTCATGCATTATTTGCACGAGTGACTCTGTTAATATTTGTCGCACTTGTTAGAAATGCCGCGGAAAAGTTTAATTTTTTCAATGTGAACATTGTGGGTGCGCTGGTTCATAAATTAACATTATCACTATTTAAATAATTACAATTGATTTGTTCAAATATGCAGAGGTAAGATAGGAAGGGTAAGATGGGATCCAAAGACTTGCCCCCGATCCTTATTTCTCCACAAGCCTCTTTGGCTGTCGATGCACTGAGCACATAAATAAAATAATAAGAGTTCAACATAAAAAAACACAGATGACATTCGTCTGCAGCGGGATCACAATCCCATAGATTACGGCTGTTCCAAACAACACAAATATTGCAGCGGGTTGCAAGTGCGAATTAATGCGTAGTGAACGAAATCACAGCGGACAATGATACGGGTAAAGTCAATGGACTAGGTATGGATTACAATTGGGTAGGTTTATAAGGATGCGTATTATTGTGCAAATCAACTATAAGGCTAGTTGAACAGTTACCGGCGCAACCATACTGCACAAGAGTCCTGAACTGCTCCCAGATCTAGTAAAGTCATTCTCACACAATATTTTCCATCCAGTCCATCTTCCATATGGATTGTCCTTTTCTATAGAATCTTCCATAGAAATAGATAACCTATATGGAAACTGGATGAAAAAAAGATCATATAAACTTACTTCATTCCTGATCTTTGTGAAATGTTGCGAGGCTAATTCTGGATTCCAACTTTATCTCTTCATGGTCTACTTCATAGAACAAACCTTGTAGCGTGTTCACACCAGTGGCGTGCATTGCTCTATGACCAAAGGTAGGCTACGTGTTGTTTGGGTATGAATTGTGCATTGAATATTCGAAAACTAACATTTCCATAAGAAAATTGTATTTTTTTTTAAAATCTTTCTTTTTATTATATGGTTCATTTTTATTAGGATAGGCACAGCTTTTTAGCCTTTATCGACTGCACGCCACTGGTTCGCACGGCTCTATTTCAATTAATTTTTATTTGCAGAGCTCAAAGTGGCGCAGAAAATCTTTGAAAGAAAAGGGTTTTTTTTTTTATTGGACATAACCATAGACATTATTACTGTGCTGTGCGCAGAGGGCGGTATTTGCGCAACAACTGCCGTTCACACAGTTCTATTCCATGGTCTATTTTAAATATCTATGACCGTCCCGTAGTTGAGTGGTTACGATCCTTGGCTACGAATCCGGAGGTCGCGGGTTCAAATAAAATTTCTGTTGATTAATTTGTGTTATTTATTTAAAATAATATATAGCATATTTGCGGCTCGTTCTGGAGTGGAAGGTACTCTCAATATCGCCCTGGTGAAAGACCACCATTTTTGTGTTTGGTGACTAGATCTGAATAGCCAGGTACTTCCCTCTCCACCTTCGTCTCTCCCATATCTTTCTCCTCCCCACTACCGTCAGCCTTACAACATACCCCAATTGGGGATGCCATAGTCTCACTGACTCCATACTATTGGGAATGCAGTAGTCTCACTGGCTCCATACTATTGGGAATGCCATAGTCTCACTGGCTCCATACTATTGGGAATGCCATAGTCTCACTGGCTCCATACTATTGGGAATGCAGTAGTCTCACTGGCTCCATACTATTGGGAATGCCATAGTCTCACTGGCTCCATACTATTTGGAATGCCATAGTCTCACTGGCTCCATACTATTCGGAATGCAGTAGTCTCACTGGCTCCATACTATTGGGAATGCCATAGTCTCACTGTCTCCATACTATTCGGAATGCAGTAGTCTCACTGGCTCCATACTATTGGGAATGCCATAGTCTCACTGGCTCCATACTATTGGGAGCAATTAAAACTCTTATGCCGTACTCGCCTAAAAAAAAGATTAGTTTTATGTTTTAGAATTAAAGAAATAAATTCACAAGACTAGGTGAATCAGACTGAATTGCTTCACTACTGCAAAAGAATCTGCCCATGTATAACTCACCGGGATTTGTATCTGCGACCCTTTGGTTCGGAGTAACAGAGCTTAGATTAACCCCTTTTGTGTAAACATGAATTTAATATTTTTGTGGCAAATTCGTAAACATTGAAAAGTCAACAGTAGCAATGATTTCCCCAGGGAAAAACAGGCAAAACGTTACAATAATGTTTCTAATTTTTATAGCATCATTTTTGTGCATTATGACTTGAAGGGTGCCGTACCGTACCAAGCAATGAAATATCTAAAACTATAAATATGAAACAAATTATATCTGGTATTTAACCCTCGTACTTCTGAATATACACTACAGCATGCGATCTTATTCTCTGTGCAGAGTTCGCCGCACTGTTGAATTTGGCAGCCACCTCTGGTCCGGAGCATTATGACTTGAAGGGTGCCGTACCGTACCAAGCAATGAAATATCTAAAACTATAAATGTGAAACAAATTATATCTGGTATTTAACCCTCGTACTTCTGAATATACACTACAGCATGCGATCTTATTCTCTGTGCAGAGTGCGCCGCACTTTTGAATTTGTGCATTATGACTTGAAGGGTGCCGTACCGTACCAAGCAAAGAAACATCTAAAACTATAAATATGAAACAAATTATATCTGGTATTTAACCCTCGTACTTCTGAATATACACTACAGCATGCGATCTTATTCTCTGTGCAGAGTGCGCCGCACTGTTGAATTTGGCAGCCACCTCTGTAGGAACGGGCGGTTCCTTTGATAAATTCCCCTATCTTAACAAACCGGTTGCAATCTTTTTAGAGCACAGGCGTCGGGTAGGAATGCTTTCTTTGTTCTGCAGGTATTTCAATGGAAGATGTTTTAAGGTACTCGGGAAAACACAGATTACAGTTCCGTCAGCTTCATAGCAAAACATTCTCAAAATTGCGGTTCCAGTAGTCCCACTGGATCTGGGCGGTCGGGACTCTTATGCGGTATTCATGTTAATTTTACAAAAAATGGGACAACATACCAACAGCCAATAATGGTACAAATTTTGATGGATAAAATGTTTACAGTCTTGCTAATTAAAAAAACACTACCCAACTATAAAACGGTGTTTTAGTTACACATTGAATAGAGACTATAAGTACACTGTTTTCTAAATCATACTAATAAAAGCATTTTAGTGACTTGTGTAGTTTTTTTTATATGAATACTGTACAAGAGTCCCAACTGCCCTTAACCGTCTGGAGCCAGTGAGACTGGCTTCCCCAATTAGGGAATTTTGTGAGGCTGAAGGCATTGGGGAGGGGAAGAGTAAGGTGGTTAAATACCTGGCTATTCAGATCTGGTCACCAAACACGGCTAACACGGTTAAAACACATTATAAGTAATTTATAGTTCAACATATTTATTTTCATAATGTTTTACAAAAGTCCCAAAAAATGTGACCTTACTGGGGTACCCCGTTCTAAGGTCACATTGTACATGGTTTTATATATGGATTATAAATTAGATCAAGTTTTTTGTAAGTTTGATAAATTTTTTAAAGTAAGTTTTCGTAATTATGTTAAAATATTAATATTATTCAATTTTTAATTATGAATTATTTTTATTGAGATTTCAAAATCTCATCTTAAGGGTCCAGTATAAGACCATGTATTCATCGCCGTTGGGTATTTTAGCCGCCAAACTCGATAGAACGGAGCATCGCGAGCTGCCGACTTTTTTGGGGGAAATGTGGATAACGTAAACCACGTCCGCGCCGTATTGACAATTGATGAAATACAAAATAAAAGACATTTGCTGAATACATTTTTTTATTTAAATGATGCATAAAAATAAATTAATGGAAGGTTGACAAACTTAAATTAGCACAATAAAATTAATGATTCAAGGTATTGGAAAAACATGACACAAAATATTTATATAATTCTTTTCGGAACACTTGTTACAGGATTAGAGGATTGGAATTACACTTGCTAAATTCCATGAGTTGGGAAAAACATTTATCTTATAGAAATTTATCAAAAATTGTATTATGCAACATAGCAAGCAGAACTAAAAAATTCAAAATTGCCGCCGAAATTATGCATTTTGACATAAGATTCGAGTTCAGCGTGCCCCCGAACTCCATTGTACCCGCTTTGATAGAAAACGTTTAAAAATTCTAGAAGTTCGAAGCGTCCCCTGAAAACATGTATTTTAATAATATTATTTACCTTAGTCGTTTTTTTTTCTTCCAGGAAATAGGTCTCTTATTTTGTACATTATACGCATGTCTGCCTTTATTTTTTCCCATTTTGAATAACTAAAAAGAAAACAATTTTAGAGACGATTTCAAATTTATTTATTTGGAGAATAATAATGATTTAATTTTTGCTTACCACCTGGCCGGTTGATCGAATAACACCGGTTTCCTCAGCGTTCCTAGTACCAATCAAATTAAATATCTCGTAACCGCATAGAAAATAATGTCACCAAAAACATACGTGCTCCCGCCTCTGGAGTCGGCTCGTGAATGACCGCTCCCGTGAAATTCTTTGACCAGCGCGCGGAGTAATTCTTTCCCATACAATTTTGTATGGCGCAATAGAATAAAATATTTCATAAACTTTAAGTGAATTACAGTAGAAATGTAGGTACTCTGTAGTATTTCCAATTAACTCAATGGGTTTTTAACCTTCATTCAACTGAGATTGTCGAAGGATTTTTATTAAAAATGTTTGTAATATGTGTAGTTGACAAAACAGTGAAGGCACTTTAAGCGTTTTTCTTCAAATTGCAGTGCATACTTCATATAGAATGGAAAGCATTACAGTTTAAGAATTGTGGCCATTGGGAACCTTAGACATTTTCATAACTACTCATATAGAATTTACAGATAAATTATTTGTTATATTTCCGACGTTAGCAACCCGCAAAGTGACGTTTAGCGCCTTCTTTGAGTCTTCGCCCTTAATATTAACATAACCTAAATGGAACATGAAAATGGAAAAAAAAACGACAAAAAATAAAAAGATTTCAGTCGCATCTGGGACTCGAACCCGGGACCTCTGCCTATCTGGTATATCTTCATCGATATCATATCTCAAATTCAAAAAAATTGAAGATGACACAAATTGAACTGGTCTCATTAGCTAAGTTGGTTAAGCGGTTGCCCCGGATAACATATGGTCTAATCGCATGAACTACCCCATCCGATTAGGCTATATTGCAGATGAGATAGGCCTAAGGCGTAATAAATTTCAATTAGTTGTTCTTTATCTAAAATGTTTCTTATTGTTTTGAAAAAAATTGTGTTTTTTTTTTAATTTGTCGCTTGCATTTTCAACTCTGCGTGTTTGGCATTGCGTTATTGAATGATAACAGTTTTAAATCTGCTTTTGTTAATTTGATGTAATACAATGAGAATCCCTTATGAAAAATGCAAAACTTGATATTATCGTCCCAGGAATTGCTGCGGAACTGCGACACAATATTGGAGTAATTATAAATAAAAAAAACAAATAAATACCAAAACAATTGAAAAGAAAGTGTGGTTTGAAATATGCATGGTCTATAATGTCTTAAAATAAAATATTTAAAAAAACATTTGAGAATCCCAAAATTAATTCCAATGTTAAAGCACAGATAAACAAGCCTCTTCCGCTGTATAAGGAGTGTGTGACTTTCCATGATCTCTATATGGCTGTTAAACATCAGTATAGTCTATGTAACTTTTATTTGCAATGTTTTTACATAAACAGTTGTTTATCTGAAAAAAAAACCCTTGACTCTGTGCAGAAACGGGCTGTACGTTTGATAGATTCGCCTATCTTAACAAACGGATTGCAATCTTTGGAGCACAGACGTCAGGTGGGAATGCTGTCTTTGTTCTATCGGTGTTTTAATTTAAGATGCTCTGAGGAACTAGCGTCATTGATCCCTTCAGCACCGGTGCATCGTCGGGAAACACGTCAAACACGTGCCCAACATTAGTATACAGTCGATTTGTCACATGAGAACGGGTTGCTTTTACGACTCGTTCCTGTGTTCAGCAGCTCGGCTGTGGATTGATCTGCCGGCCTCTGTGTTTCCTCCATCTACAACATGGGTCTCTTCAAGACCCAAGTTCACTCCTTCCTATCCTCTAAAATACCCTCCACACAGCATCCCCAAAGATGATATGGACCTTGAGGGAAATTATTTCCTTCAGGGTCTCCTGTGTGGAGTTACCGTAAAAAAAAAATCGATTATGTAAAATTTAAGACACGTTTATTTACAGACTTAAAGTTTTGGAGTGTTATAATAATTATTGTATGTTGGTAATTTCTGTAAAAGTTCTACAAGTCTGCGATATGGGTTTTAGTTTGTTCAATTTCTTTCTAGTGAAAGGCTTTTCTAAATCAAGTATGTCAGTATCTTCAAAGGCAGGAAAAATCAATACCTTGTCACTTGTCAAACAATAATTCACACACAGCAATGCTTTATCGAGTATCCTATCAATAATCATGTTTGTTTATCGAAAACAAACCACTAAGTGGTCAATTGTTGTGACATTAAAGATCTTATCATAAAAAATTGACATTTTTGGACACATTTGACGGAAAATATAGTAGTTGACTTACTTTTAGACGAATTAAACATTTTTCATTTGTGGAGCACCAAATCAATACTGATTCGATGCCCATTTTTTTTTTAAAGCAAGGTAATCATTTGAATGACATTAGAAACACACATGGACGAGTGGCAAACAAAAGATGCGCTAATTGTCGTACTTTGATTCAGATCAGATTTAGAATTAAACCGTCAGGCGTCGCTTGATTGCCCTAATAAGTGCCAAAATGGGGTTGTGTGTGATGAGAAAGTGTTTCCATTACACGGCAAACACAAGTAAAATCCAAAAAACGGCATTTCATTAGTAAATACACCCATATTGCTTTTATAAATAATACAATCATTTCGATTGTTTCCGGAAGATTTTAAACCCCATTGGAGAAATTGAGATAGCGAACGTCGCAACACATGAGTATAAGGACAACCTACTGGCAGCAGGTCGTCTCATACAGCATCCCGTATTCGTCAGCTTGAAGGAATTATATATTAAGGTGACAATTGATTTTACCGGCACAGTACTTGTTTTTGGACCTTTCTGTATGTGCTTTCTTCCACGAGAACAATATTGCGAAAGAAAACTGATAAATAGACTTGGACATCTCTCCAAGAAAGAATGAGGTTGTCTTCTAATGTTTTATTTTTATGAAAATGTATTATATTTAAAGATATAACGACAGTAAAATTAGTTTTTCCTCACCTCCAAAAGTGACGAAGTTATGAACTTTCAAAGTGAACGAGGGAAAATCAAATACCCGTGACGTCAGGAGACACAATTGACAATTCGAATGGCAGTACCTCATACTACCGCACCAGTCATTTTAATAACCCTGACATCGCACCCTTATCGGCCGCTTGCAAATGTCGACATTTTGACGGCTTATATCTTCGGTACCATTTGATATATTTCAAAAATTCATAAAGTCCCATCCTCAGCACTCTCTAATTAATATGATTGTAAATAACATTATATTCCAGTGAAGGAGACAACATCATTGTTTTCATTGAAAAACATCGTGCGGGTATCGATACAAAAACAGTGTTCGCAATGCCTAAATTAGAAACTTTTGGTATCACGTAAATCCATTACAATCACGCTGTTATGCTCAATGGTAGATCACAATTTGATTAAAAGCTGGAACGGGCCGAAAAAACTATCCCGATACCTAATCTAACTTAACCTAATTAACTTTTTTTTAATTAATTAAAAAGGTTAGGTTTTTTTTTCTTCATATTTTTAATGACTTTATATCACAAAAGTGTACCGATTCATACATGTGTTGATTTATCATGTAACCAGATTAAATGACTAAGAAACAGTACTTCTCATATTTCCTCATTTATACATAATGAGATATGAGACATAAGAGGGTGTCTCTAATTTGCAAAATTTCCAAAGTGACTCAGAAACTAATGTAGTGACCTCACACTCATTCTCATTGCTCCTATGTGCCTACTCAATAATTAAAAATTACAATATTGATCATGTTATATTGTCACAGCTATCGCCATCAAAATTGACGCAAACACAGCAATCACACGGATGCATTGCTTGTATACAGCACTTTTCAAACTGTTAATCGACTTCAAAAATGGTAGCAGAATTTTTAATATTATTTATTTATTGGAACATAAACAGTCTTTACTAATATAATGTACGATATAAAGATGATGAATAAAAACAGACCAATTATAAATGGAAACACATTGGAAACTTTTGATAAGTTAACCGTTTTAGTGCTGTACTGATTTTGCAAGTAAACAGCTATTGATAATTTATGTTATTAGTAAATAAATATTATGTTAACTAAAAATGCAATAACTTGGACAAATATCAACCGAACTTAATGATTTTTTTTAGTATTAAACGTAAAAAGAATTGTATCCCATGCATCTAATAAAAAACTAAAACTACTAAATATATAGAGAAAAAAAAAAAACAAAATTATGTCGCTTCACAATTGCATTTTTTTCCGTGTAAAGGTCATGTAGTCCCGTCTTACAGCGGGCCATATGAGGAAAATTCACTTTCTATTCGCATTCTATTATTGCGATGGCCAATAATCGCACTTCTGACATCACTGTCTCCATTTATCAGATCGAAGGGCTCATCATCCGTAATGTCGCCGTCCTTTGATACATCGTCCGCGATAGAACTAAGATCCGACATGTTGAAATATATCGCTTTAATTTATTATAACAGGACAAACAATATAGATAGTTTACAAGATATACGCCAACTGCAATACACCGCTCTCATAGGAATACGTGCTCTTGTAAGGATCAACAAACGCATAATGAAGAACGGAGCACCTGAGTCGTGGTATGGTTTACCAGGAGCCGTACACTCACGGCTCATCAAAATGAGCCGGCACAAAAAAAATGGCTCGTTCATGAACGACTCAATACGCTACTATAATTTGATTGACAGTCCAGAACACACGTCAGTTAGTCTCGAGAAAAAACTCTGCATATGTCAATGTACAGAGATTGAACGTTAAGTTTTATAAATTTTTGTAAAAGTAAATAAATATACACATTTTAGTTAAACATTGTGTAATTTTTTTTTTGCTTTTACCAATCATTCATTTAAAATCTGTTCTTTAGACCAAAATTCGAAAAAAAAAAAAAGTAAAAATAAAAACGCCTAAATGCTTCGTGGCTAATGCTTGCAGCGCCATACTGCACTCTAACGGTTAAAACACAAACTTTTTTATTTTTAAAACCACAAATTCTTTGAAAATGGCAACCTTTTAGCCAAACTGTGCAGTGCCGCATATGATCGCCAGTGTAATTAGTCAAGAATCCACGTTTCACAATTAGTTACTAAAATTCTTAATAGATGGTGGTTTTCACAGAATTATTTGTTTTATTGGTAATCGATTTTCGATACCACAGTGCTTCAGTGAGTTAAAGGTTAAATCAATGTTTTTTTTCCTGTTTGCAGATCAAAACTCTAATCCCCTAAAATGGCAATCCACATCAAAGACCAGGCAGACTTCGCCAACCAACTGGCCCTCGCAGGAGACAAATTGGTGATTGTGGACTTCTTCGCCACCTGGTGCGGACCATGCAAGATGATCGCCCCCAAGTTGGAGGAGATGGCCGTCGAGCAGTCCGCCAGCCTTGTGGTCCTCAAGGTACAAACTATTTTAAAAAAAAATTAATAGCTACACGCAGGAAGCCTGAGAAAAATAATTTCCCTCAAAGCATATGTCATTATTTGGGATGATTTTTGAGGAAAGGAAGGAGTGAACTTGGGTCTTTAAGAGACCCATATTGCAGGAGGGAGGAAACAGAGGCCGGCAGTTCAGTCTAAAGCCGAAGAGTTTTATTTTCAGTAACAGATATATTGGAGATGCTGTGTGGAGGGTCTTTTAGAGGATAGGAAGGAGTAAACCTTGGTCTTGAAGAGACCCATGTTGTAGGAGGAAGGAAACACAGAGGCTGGCAGATCATTCCACAGCCGAGCTGTTGAACACAAGAACGAGTTGTAGAAGCGACCCGTTCTCATTTGGCAAAGGTCAACCGTGTGGAAATGCTGGGCGCGCGCGTTTGGCGTGTTTCCCGACTATTCACCAGTGCCGAAGGGATCAATGACGCTAGTTCCTCAGTATCTTTCATTAAAAAAGGACCCCTCAGCCAGAAAGGTCACATTTTGTTATAGTGAAAAACTTTAAAAGTGCGATTATGTATTAACGCTATTTAACATACTTCACCTGAATGCCGTCAGATTTAGTACGACTCTTCCCCGCTTGTATCGCCACCTGTACAGCGTCAAGGTCACGTGCCACTGCATTTTAATAATAATAATAGGATGATTTGTATGGTACCGTTTTTGTGAAAAATCACCTCACAAATATTACTTGTATTATCATTATTATGTACAGACAGACATATAATTGGCAAGTCATTCCAGATTAGCAAGTTATTTTATAAAGTTTTCGCTTTGGAAGATATGATTAGATATATACCCACAGGACACAATATTATAAAACACTTCACATTGCTCAATATTGCAGTTATTGTTTAAATATTATTTGTGGAAAATATTAGTGGCTAAAGAAGAGTTGGTATTTATTTAAAATCTTAATGTTTTTATTTTTTCTTTTTTTTTTTCGAATACTGGTCTATAGAACAGATTTTAAAAGAATGATTGGTAAATGCAAAAAAAATTACACGAGGTTTAACTAAAATGTGTATATTTATTTACTTTTACAAAAATTTATAAAACTTAACGTTCAATCTCTGTACATTGACATATGCAGAGTTTTTTCTTGAGACTAACTAACGTGTGTTCTGGACTGTCAATCAAATTGTAGTATCGTATTGAGTCGTTCATGAACGAGCCGTTTGTTTGTGCCGGCTCATTTTGATGAGCCGTGAGTGTACGGCTCCTGGTAAACCATACCACGACTCAGGTGCTCCGTTCTTCATTATGCGTTTGTTGATCCTTACAAGAGCACGTATTCCTATGAGAGCGGTGTATTGCAGTTGGCGTATATCTTGTAAACTATCTATATTGTTTGTCCTGTTATAATAAATTAAAGCGATATATTTCACCATGTCGGATCTTAGTTCTATCGCGGACGATGTATCAAAGGACGGCGAGATTACGGATGATGAGCCCTTCGATCTGATAAATGGAGACAGTGATGATGGAATGACTGAAGATTATTGGCATCGCAATAATAGAAAGTGAATTTTCCTCATATGGCCCGCTGTAAGACGTGACTACATGACCTTTGCACAGAAAAACACAATTGTAAAATGACATAATTTTCTATTTTTTTTCTCTATATGTTCAGTAGTTTCAGTTTTTTTATTAGATGCATGGGATACAATTCTTTGTACGTTTAATATCAAAAAGAATCATTGAGTTCGGTTGATATTTGTGCAAGTTATTGCATTTTTAGTTAATATCATATTTATTTACTAATAACACAAATTATCAATAGCTGTTTACGCACCTACTTGCAAAATCAGTACAGCACTAAAACGGTTAAATAAGGTCCTTTGTTCTAATTTCTTTATATAAAATCATTGTATACGCGTCTAACTTCTACAAGGCTAAATTATGACGCAATTAATATTTGGCACCATGATGCATCTTAATGCATTTGTTTTCAAGGCTTCACACATTCATGTGTACAGTAGAGATAAGAATAATTACCGCATTTACCGTAATTACCGTACTGTACAGTGCCTACACACGTCAATATACAGCACGTGAACGGCGTCCGACAGTCTGGTATCTGGACGTTTTGTACCTACACGCTACGAAAATATTGAGCCGGTACCATGACTCTCGCTCTTAACAAATTGAGTCATGATCCATCACTAAGATTTATACAAAAAAAAAACTTATAATGTATCATTAATGATTTATTTAGACCCTGCTATCCTTTGGTTCTCACAGCCATAGCATAAAGCTGTACAATATTGCAAAACCGAGTACAGACCTTTCGATATGTTTTTTTTTTTTGGTCAATAGATCGTTCAGTTAACTACAAAGGTAAGGGATAAAAAAATTGCCCGCACGTAGTGTACAATGCCACAATTTAGTGTTTTCTTTTGATCAACTCATCACGGTATTTGGGACCCGTGTAACCCTACAATGGATAACGTCACAAATTACGATGATATCAAAAATTTTATGTCGGGTTCTCATGTGCAAAATTACTTCACTGTTATCTTTAACAAATAATTTTTTTTTCTTGTTTCCAGGTTGACGTTGACGAGTGCCAAGAGTTGGCCGAGGAGTACTCAGTCTCTTCTATGCCGACCTTCATCTTCATCAAGAACGGCAAGAAAGTTGAAGAGTTCAGCGGCGCCAACCTCGAGAAGCTGAAGACCGCCTTCAACACCCACAAGTGAACGCCCCCTTCATCGCACCAATCAATTAATCCAACATTCAAGTGAACCAACCGACCAATCCAATAAACATCATTACAACAGTTTGGCTGAACTGATTGATTGGGCCATTCAATCCATCGAATGCCACACACAGTTTAGCTTAACGTTTGCACCAATCAAACATCGATGCCACATTTTTGCTGAACCGATTGATTGGGCCAATCAATCCATAGAACATCAATTCCACGGTTTAGCTGAACGGATCGATTGCACTAATCAACCCATCAAACACAGCAGTTTTGCTAATCTGATTGATTGGACCAGTCAATCCATCAAACACCGCTTTCACGGTTTAGCTGAGCGGATTGATTGCACCAATCAATCCGTCAAGCACCGCAGTTCAATTGACACAATTCATCTTGTCTGAAATACCAACCTCCGGAGCCAACTGATGGATCGCACAAATTGATGAAATCACCAGTCTTTCCTTCCATTGTCGGGATGAAGACCTTAAAGCTTATTGCATTTGTAGTTCACTGTCAAGTATTTCCTTTAAACTTATGTTTAATTTAAATCGTACATATTATAAATATATATATATTTGCCTACCCTTTTGGGAACATTTCATGTTGTTTGTTATTTTTTTATTGTAAAACACCACATTGATTTTGGAGGTTATGCAAAATAAATTTATTAAGAAAAATAGATTATTATTCACTTTCCTTTCCTGTCCCTGATCCCAGTGGCGGTTTTTTTCTAAAGAACGATTGTGCAGTGAACTCCCTTTAAAAAGTATGAGAAAATAGACTAACTTGCATTATAAAATCCACACTACCGAATACTACGGCCGAAGATCAACGTGATAGTCCCATAGATGCTGTGCAGAATGGATTCAGCACATATGGGCTCACAGTCTCAAGTAAATACGAAATATAAAATGACACAATTCCCCTGACGGTGAAACTAAATAACCTAGGCTGAACCATGTTGAAGTATGTGGTACACCGCTAGTATAGAAATGTTTAAAGACACGTGACCTCGGAAGTTTGACGAGTGTCACTTTGCCGGCCGGCTGAACTTTGCACAATAAGAATGCAAGTTAAATGTTATTACATAATTTACTTTGTATAGTTAGTTGTAAATATTTGAAAGTTTTTATTTTCTTGTTTCTGCATTTTTCTGACTGTTTGCTTTTAAGGTGGAGAGGAATAATTTATTATTCCAACATTATTTAAACATGATGTTTATAAGAAAAATATGAATTATACAGGGTGTATCGGCATGTACCCGACAAACTTTAACCAGCGATTCCTGAGCATATTTGGAGTAAAAAATGTTATGGCCACTTTTCTGTCCGGTAACTTTTTTTTTCTATAAAAAATTTATTATTCATATTTTCACCACACGTCACCACTGTTTTATCTTTTGTCAAAGTGTGAAAGCAACATCGCAAATCAACACGCGTTTCAAACGCGAACACGTCAAGAATGCATGGGTGAATTAATGTTGCCAGATTGCTAAATTTACTAATTATAAAATTTTATTTTATTTAAAACTTCGTAATTTTTTTAAAAACTCGACAAAAAATTACCACTATAATTTTAAAAAAATATTCTTAACCATACGCCATTTCGCAGCAGGCTCGTACACACCCTCTTTTATTCTGAATTTTGACATGGCCCGACTCACGAAGGTACCAATTTGATTCACACGATTTTGCCATGTCATCCATTCCCAACTTATAATTATATTATAACTCCTTTCATCGTTCAGTGGAAGATACTCTCGCCCTGGTGAAAGATCATAATTCAGAATTGAAACGTTGCTTGAAATGACTAGCCGTATTTGGTGACCAGATCTGAATAGGCAGGTACTTCCTCACCTTCCACTCCTTCCCTTAGATACAAATATCCAAATACTTTTAAATTAATGCGTTTACTCATAAACTACTCCCGAATAAATTCAATTGAAAGCAGGTGCTAGATCAATAAAGCCATGTAGCATTGAAAGCAGGTGCTCAAATCAATAAAGCCATAGAATAATAAAAATAGAAACATTTAATTTGTTCAATGAAACATTTACTTTGTAATGTGACATTATAGTTTAAATTAAATAATAACTTTATGGTGATTACAAAGTCATTATTTAATATAAAGAAACATTTGACACAGTTTTATAATGCCATCAGAAGGCGAAACAGCTGTCACGTGTAATAATAATTACAACTAGCAGAACTTGTTTATAAATAAACTGTTTTTTGTAGATTTAATAATAATACTGTTAAAAATAATAAATTTCTTAAAATTGAAATGGAATTCTACAAACTAAATTTAAATCAAATAAGTTTATTGTGAAGGTACAAAGTACTGTACTGTAATATTGTATTTAATAATACTTGGAAATATTTTAATAATTTTTACGTGTAATGGAATTAATTATTTTTTGAAGTCAAATTAAAGTGATTAAAAACCCATCTGGCAACATTTTATTCGAGTTCGTTGAATAATATTCTTACGAATTGGGGGGCTTTTTAGCTCGTTCAGCGGCAGCATTCGTCTCATTTTTTACTATTATTATTTAGTGTGTAGGAAAGAGCCAAGACGCTTTTCGAAACACTTGCTAATAACAGCTGTTTTTTTACACAAACATGCCTTCTATAATATTCTTACGTATTGGGGGGCTTTTTAGCTCGTTCAGCGGCAGCATTCGTCTCATTTTTTACTATTATTATTTAGTGTGTAGGAAAGAGCCAAGACGCTTTTCGACACACTTGCTAATAACAGCTGTGAGCTTGTGAGAATTTTACCAAATAAATAATAAATGAAAATGCGGACATGTAGGTTATGTAATATTTTTTATTGGAGCATTTGTTTGAAATGACTGCCATTATTTTCAATGCAAGCGTGCAGTCTTGTTATATTTTGAATATTTAAGTTTACAGGATTTACTTTCATTTCTGCAGCGGCCCCCATCACTCGTTCGAGCACTCCTGTTTTAGTGAACTGTGCTTCATCGGTAAACAATATGTTTTTCATGAAGTCTGCATCCCTCATGACATTATGCAGCATTCTTCTGCAGTATACGACTCTGGAAAAGTTATCATTCTCCAGGAGGCCTTGGCAGCGCCTGTAGTGGAAAGGTTTGAGCCCGTGCTTCTTCAGAACTCTCCACACCGCCATGTGTTCCCTGTGTCCTATCATCAGAGCGATCCGACGCACGGACAGCGTAGGATCTTCGGTGATCAAGTTGAGGATTCTCTGCTCAACTGCCACAGGAACAATATTGTGTCCTCCGCCGGCGCCTTCAATCCGTCCGATGCCATTGTCACGCAGTCGTTGATACATCTGAAACAAAACAACTTTTATTATTCAGCTCAGTAGTAAATGTCAAATAAATGGACGCGGGCTTTTGCACTCATTTTATTTTTAAATAACACTTATTTTAGGCACATATTAGAAAACTTAGGTTTTCTCTTCATTTATTTCATTTTTTTACAGTTAAATAGTACACAGTGTTTTAATTCATATTTTTCTTAACTAGGAATGGTTGATATCTTAGATTCACAGGGATGAAATTGAATTGTAAGTTATTTAAATAATCACATGGTGAGAAAGGGAGTGAATTTAATTGCAGTGAATGATGCATTTATTAGATATTAAAATTAAACTTTTTAGAACGCCGTTTCGTGACCATTGATTACAAATCACCTAAAGTTCGATTTACATTTTTAAAGTTGGTAGCCCCTTGTTATGTTTTTAATGTCCCAATGATTAAATTTCAAAACAGCTTTTTGGCATTATCAATGAATGTAAATAGTTTCAATAAACAAATGATAGGGTACAAACCTGGACAAAGGTGGTGTGGTGTGGGACGAGTCTTTCAGGAAACCTCATCCGATACTCTCTCACGGCTGCTCGTGAATTCCCATTGCAAAGTCCATAAACAAACACAATATCTGCTTGGTCGGCAGGTGAATAATTGAGAGGCATATTTCAACAGTAAAAAAACTTCAAAACTTAGATAACAAAACAACAACGAAAGTAGGTAAAGGTTGTGACAAGCGAACTTCCAAAACAACACTGAACACTGACATTAGACGGGTAGCGGGAACGACACAGGACTTGAGATAGATATGCGTGAAAGAGATAGCAGCAGTGCGGCGTTGCCGTTTATTTCACCCCTATTCTGTGGACAGTGAGGGAGTGTGGAGATTTTATTTATTTTTTATTTTTTATAGAAAAAAAAAGTTACCGGACAGAAAAGTGGCCATAACATTTTTTACTCCAAATATGCTCAGGAATCGCTGGTTAAAGTTTGTCGGGTACGTGCCGATACACCCTGTATATTTTTTAAATTTACATAGGTTTAGCATTCATCAAAATCAAATTAGAAATATAATCTTTTTCTGACCGTTCTACGTCTGTTTTACAAAATATTTTTAAATATCGAATATCATTAAAAAATCCTTTGAACGTTTTTCTTCAACATGCGGTCATAAAAATTCCAATAAAAAATAAATGTTGGGTGCAGTTTAAATTTTTTATGAACACTAACGTTCATGTTTTTTTAAATGCGGCTTAAAAAAGTTACGTAAAGTTTATCAAAACAAACTCACTTGCAGATGATGGCAATTATTTTTCTCCAGTTTTTAAAAGTATTTTGAGATTTTTAAACCACCATTTAATTCAGAAAGGCCGGTTTATAAATCAATGAATTCTTTGACCGTCAGGTGCTGCTAATGTTATCTACTATGTGGTGAGAACGCGAAGTAAGGTTTTTTTTTAAATACGTGTCAGGAATTCATTTTTAAACTTGCGTGTAAAATTTATTTATTTTCACTTAAAAAGATTAAATTTGTCACAACTCTTATATCAGTTGGTGGTCTAGTTGTTAGGATAGTGGCCTTCCAATCGCTGGGTCAGAGTTCAATCCCCATGAATATTGTTATTTTTTTTATTAAAACTAATTTGACGTAAGATGACGATGACGTATTTATAGGAACTGTGGGTGTTTGCAAAAAAAAACGTTTACGTGCGGGAAAGGTAAGGTATTGTTTTCGAAGATATAGCGATTTAAAACAAATTAAAGAAATTCGCGCGGGACCTTTATTTTCAACGGTTCGCCGGTGCAAAAAAATACCCGACTTGAAGTGTGTAAAATACAAATTTTTAATAAAGGGTAAAATACAAAAAACATTCAAAGTCCTCAACTGACTAAAACCAACGTTTGATCAGCACTTATATTTTAAAAATAACACTCGTCCATCAATATCTAGAGATCGCGAGTTCGTTCCCTGGTACGGATATGTATTTTTTTTCATCTTAAATTCAATTAAGTTTATTGAAAATATGTATATTTGCATTATTTTTTCTTTTTACTATGGCCGTTTTTTATCGCCATTTTTATGTTTTTCATAGAACTCCGTTTTATTTTTTGTGACAGCTTTTTTCGACGTTCAAAACCGTTTGAAAATAGTTTTGAACGCTGAAACAGCCCTACAATGATAAAAACTAAAATACCTGCAGATTTTAATAACACTATTAAATTTATTTTCTTAAAATTAAAAATTAAATTAAATGGAGTTTTACGAAACACAATAAATACGTAACATAAAAAAGGCGAAAAAAACGGCCGCAGTAAAAAGAAAAATTAACATGGATGTACACTTGAGGTGATTTTTCACAAAAAACGGCAAATCATCAAATTAGAATTGACCTATTATTTTTTGTCAAGTCACAAATTTTGTTTTTATTTCGCTACGAAAGTTGTCATTAGTCGAGCGACGCAGCGCCACGGTGGTTATTTGAATCATTCATTCGTGTTCACTTCGGCGAATCAGCGAGACGTTTGTAACTTTCCGTCTTAAATCGAGCGAACACAGCGTTACGGTGGTTATTTGAATTATTCATTCGTGTTCCCTATGGCGAGACGTTAGTAAATTTCCGTCTACTAGCGAACGCAGCGCCCCGGTGGTTATTTGAATCATTCATTCGTGTTCACTTCGGCGAATCAGCGAGACGTTCGTAAATTTCCGTCTTAAATCGAGCGAACGCAGCGCCACGGTGGTTATTTGAATCATTCGTGTTCCCTTCAGCGAGACGTTCGTAAATTTCCGTCTTCTAGCGAACGCAGCGCCACGGTGGTTATTTGAACTATTCTCCATTTGCGTTCAGAGATTCATAGTTTGTTTTCCCAATAAAATTTACATAAACATTTACATTTTTAATTTAAATTTATACAATAGTATAAAAAAAATAATAAAAAAAAAACATTAGAACGGAAAGGAATCGAACCCAGATAGTCCGAATAGAAAGCAACTCCTCTGACCATTAGACTACCAGGTCTCATGTGGAAGGTGACAAATTTACCATTCATACCTAAAACTAACAATCATTTTTGGAATTCGAAAATATATACCGAATATACTGACATCTTGCAAATTATCGTGAAAGGTTTTGAAGGTGGATTTAGGTCAAAATTCCTACTACAAACGACTGTAGCCACTAGGGGGCGTTAATGTCGTTTCATGTCAATTTTCAAGGCTTACCATATGCCGTTAATGGCATTTGTAAATCTATTAGTAAAACGAACAGATTATAATGCATACTTTTGTTATTCAAAATTCAATCCTTTTTTAGATAAGACAGTATATTTCTAAGTTAAGAAAGTTTTGACAAACGCCGTATTGTCTCAAGTCGCTAGTTATTATAGTACCCCTCCCACCAACTTTATTTAAATGATGTGACTGCCGCTGTATTCGACGATTCATCGAAGCACAACAGCAGTAAGTACACTATGATGAAATATAATATCTTCTCTTGAATTTCTGATTGAACCCCCAGTTAAAAAAACCACCAACCACCACTGATCTCAACTGATAGTCCGAGGGTAGATTGGCTTTGAAACCTGTGTGACTGGTACGAGCACAGTTCCGCAGAGTTGTTCCAGGCTTGCAGTCTGCCGGGAGAAGATTACTATTTTCTAGAACTATTTTCCTTATACAATTGAAAAATATGGATCAAATTTTGTTTTGCAGTTACATAAATATTTCAAACCTACAGCTCTGCAAAATGAGGTTGTTAGCTGAAAATAGTTTAATTCAGTCAGTTTTCCAAGGTAGCCTTATAGCTTTTAGATCTTCGGTTGACTCTTAGAATTCGTAATACTTTTAGAAGAATTTGGTGGCGCACAAAAACAAAAATTATTCCTATCGATATTTTACAATTTATTATAAATTTTTTTCATAAAGCAAACTCGGTAAAAAAAAAACAACAACATTAATTTTTCTCCCATGGTACTACTTTCATTTTGCAAAATCAGTAAATACAGTTGGACACTTTACAGTAGACGAAAAATGAGGGCGCTCCAATTCTTTAAAACATTTAAATAGTAACACTAAGATGACTATGTAGTAGTGGCTGCTGGCTGCGTTTTATAGTCGCTCCTGATTTATCTTGGAAATATTGGGAAATTATTAATTTTCCCGGTGTAAAAATAGCATAAAATAACCGCAATAATTTTTAAGTTACATCTATAAAAATTACATAATTTTAGTGCTGTCGTTTCGAGCTTAAATCAAGTTTATAATAAAAACCCAAATATTTCAAATATTTTGAGTTTGAAATCTGCTTCGTTCTTCCGAATTAACGCATCGTACATCGATCACATCTGGCGGTCGGTCGAAGGTCCTTACCACATGTACTAGTGAAGTGCCAAAAGTTAAAAGAAACGGCTATTCGGGCTACAGTGGTTGTAAAAAATATTGTATACAACCGGGAAGTGGGCTGCTGGGACCCCAACAAGGACACCGCCAGCTGGGGCGAGAACGAGCCTTTAACTTCGTCATTGAGATAGTGGCCAAGTTCCTCAACAAGCACGACTTTGATCTGATCTGCCGGGTGGATCAGGTGGTAGAGGACGGGTATGAGTTCTTTGCCAAGAAGCAACTGGTTCTGCGGGGAATTCGATAATGCAGGAGCAATGATGTCAGTGGTCGACACACTGAAGTGCTCCTTCCGGATCCTGAAGCCTGCTGACAAGCGCCTGGCGTACGTGCAGACCAACACCAACCGTCCCGTCACGCCACCCCAGGGGCGTCACCAAGACAAAGAAGATTTTGAGGGCCCTATGGATTAATCCCACCAGAATTTTGGAAAACCATTACAGAAAAAACCTTTTTTATATATTAACGCTGGGTTCCCACCTCATCTATTCTATGATCCACAGTGAGAACAGCCTTATCTGATTCATCTGATTGACAATCCATTGTTAACAGACAGACTGTCAACTCTAATGCACAGACGCAATGTAGATATGCTGAGTCTGTTCTACAGATATTTCAATGGAGCCTGCTAGGAAGCTCGAAGGAGCTAGCAACACTGATCCCCTCCGCGCCGGTAGACGCGCGTGAAACTCGACGGACACGAGCGGGACACCCGTCTACAGTTGATGTTGGCTTCACGAAGATGGATCGTTTTGCCAATTCATTTTTTACAAATCGGTTTGTATGTCGAACGAGCCACCAGCATCTGTCTTTCTTCCTACATTTAATCCCCCTTCTTAACCCGCCTCACAGAGCTGCCCAACCGGGTGGCGATATAGTTCACAAAAAAATATATTTATGTAATTGGAATGCCCGATAGAATAGAAACCCAATGTTGAATCGACTTCACCTTCTGTTCCATTCTAATCGTGCGAACGGTAGTTGTTACGAGCAATGCCGACCTCTGCGCACAGTACAGTAATATCCATGGTTATGTCCGATAAAAAACAAGATTTTCCACGCCACTTTGACCTCTGCAAATACGAATGAATAGAATTAGTGCAAACACTCTACAATTCCTGTCTATCATAGAAATATTCGTTTTATATAGACCATAGAATAGATAAGATAGGAAACCAGAAATTACATTGTAGACATAATAGGTACATATATGTTATTACCTAAAATTATGAACACGTTTCCATAGAAATATAAAGTATATAATAAATAAATTAATAATAATCTATTACAAAAATAAAAAAGAATGTCCCAGGCGTTTGTTTGTTTGTTTTGTATAAAAATCTAGTTTTATTCTGAGCTTGATGAAATTTTGCACACTTGACCTACAAAACAAGAGAAAGGTCACCGTCTATATATTTCTAAAAACACCGCCATCCCCCTTTCCCACCCTTAAAGCCCAATTTTGGAACTTGATGTAATTTTGCATCCTTGATTTTCAAAATAAGAGAAAAATTACCAGGTAGGAGTAGGGGTAGGGTTAGGGATTATAAAACTTTACTGCAAACTATTAATAACCCCGGGCTACGTCGGATACTTCAGCCAGCATACAATAAAATCACAAATAAAAAAAAATGAATACAGTTTTCAACAGAAAAAAACAAAAACAATTTGAATTTAAATTCGGTATAATTTTTCAAGAGATTGGTATTCACTTTGTGGTGTCATTATTAATAAATTAATTATAAAATTTACTTTGTATTCACTACTTTATTAATACACAGATCTACATGTTTCGAAAGCGATGCTTTCTTCATCAGGAATATATAGAATACTAAAAATAATATAAAAATAGAACACAATAATGTAAAAATAGACAAATTATACACATAATTGCCTATATATATATATATATTATTGTTCTATATACATTATATATATATATATATTATTTATTTTTTTATATAGTATTGTTCTATGGGGGTAAATTTTCAGACTCGGGGCTGGCTAGCCGAAAACGACCATGCGCCCCCTTAATTCGAAACACCTCAAGGATCGTTTTCGCGAGTCACGAAATTCACTATTTTCCCGACGGTTTTTTTTTTCCTGTCTCGCGAAAGTAGATCGAACCGCTCGTAGAGTTTAGAACACCGGAAGGGTCATATTGCCGGCCCAACTACTGAAATTGATCGGGTAAAAATCAAATATCGGGAAAAACGCGATCAAACAAAAATCTCTGGAAACTACTGAAAAATTTGTATCGAAGATAGGGAACGATTACGGGTTTCATCTGTCGGCGAGAACTAGAAGTAACGTTAATTAAGTGAGGAAAAATTCAAATCCAATCGAGTCGGTTCTATTTTCAACCGCAATCTTCGGGTGGCGCTGCTCGATCTTCATTCGAGTTTCCAGCGATCTTTTACCCTATGTGTTGCCAGTGAAAGAAAAATAATTGGCCACGAGAATATTTAAAAAGTACGTACAAAAGCCGAAAGCGGATCTCTCGGCGGAATTTTTTCTTAAACTATTGCCGTCGGCCACGAAATTACGTAATCTTTCATTTCTGTGAATTGGAGAAGTTAAATAAATGGATAATCCTTACTAAAACAAGTGTCGGGAGGTTTAACAATCGCGACATTTACAGCAACCCATGACGAAAATTCCACAGTAATCGTTCAAACTTTTGACGTTATAAAAGTTGATAAAAATCTTCATTTTATTCCTTCCCGCCGATTCCGCTTTTCTATGGGATCAGTTTTGAAGGCAAGTGCATTATTACAAAGTACCTACCCAAAAACCTAATGAACTGAAGCATTCGAATTTAATTTCCGGGTAGGTACCCAAGTTTTAAGAGCAACCTATTGGGATAGTATGAAAAAAATGCTTTGAAGATTTAATAATATTTAAAAAAAATGAATTTCTCGAAATAAAATTACGATTTTTTTTAATGCGTAGGCGATTACACACGGTGCCATTATTAATACCTACCCGATTAATATTGCAATATTCATTTGAAATATACAAGGAGAAAATAATTCGGTGAACGAAAAAAATCATTAAAAATGCATTTATTGATAGAAAACGACAATTTTTTCTGATTTAAAAAAAAAATTATATAGCGCTATTTTTTACTTTCCCCTCGAACTTAGCAGTTAGCTCCTTAGCCCTATTTTGCAAGATGTGGCTGATATTTTTAAGGAAAAATATTAAGTGAAACACATTTATTGAAATAAAATCACTAGGGGTGGGGTAGGGGTCGGGGTAGGTATAGGGATAAGAGCAGGGGTAGGGGTAGGGGTAGGGGTAGCCGATATGGGTATCAAACTGAACGTCTCCACCTACGCAACGAGATTTGGGCAATTAAAAATTTGGCAACAAACTCCTAGGCCCCGTTTGTCGAGATAAAGCTAACATTGAAAGTTTCTTCTCTTTTATTTTCTTTAAATAGTTAATCGTGGTAGTCGTAAAGTAGGAGTTGGGTAGATGTAGGGTAGGAGTTGGGTAGATGTATGGTAGATGTAGGGTAGATGTAGGGTAGGGGTAGGAGTAGTAGTAGGAGTAGGAGTAGGAGTTGGAGTAGGAGTTGGAGTAGGAGTAGGAGTTGGAGTAGGAGTTGGAGTAGAAGTTGTAGTAGGAGTAGGAGTAGGAGTTGGAGTAGGAGTTGGAATAGGAGTTGTAGTAGGAATAGGAGTAGGAGTTGGAGTAGGGATAGGAAGGTGAGTATAAATATTTTACCAAATATTCGTTTTAAAAATTATTTCCAACACACACACTACTTGCTTCATCCACATTACAACACATATTCTAAATACACAAACCAATTGCAGGACTGCAATAGGCAAAACCTAGTCTATATATTAATGCTCTATTCGTCACTTTTTTCAGACTTTGCCAGCCAGTCAAAAATCGACCCAAGCGCCCTATCCACGCGAAACATCTTAAGGTTCGTTTTCGCTCAAATTTTGACATGTCATTTTTTGTATGGGAAAATATGGCACCTGGAGTCTCGCGAAAGTCGACTGTACTCCCGTAGAGTTTAGAACACCGCAAGGGTCACATTGGCTGGCCAAGTCTGAAAAAATTACCCATCGAGTCAGCCGCGCGTCACGTAAAAATATGGGGAAAAAAATTAAATATCTGGAAAAATGTGAAAAACATGTCTCTTCACGGGAAAGTGTAATCCATAAAAAATACTCCCGGGGAAGGATAAATAATTGAACAATATTTAATAAAACAGATTTCGGAAGGTTAATAATTGGTCAGTTCGGCCGCATTTCTTGAAAAAAACCCCAGGATAATCCCTCAAACTTTTGACATTTCCAAAATCGTCATGAAACGCGATATTATTGATTAAAAAGAATTATTTTTTTTTACTAGCGATCCTAGCGGTCGGCACTAGAACTACAGTGAAATCCGTAAGGAAAAATTAAAAAACTAATCGAATTTGGCGCTAATTCAAATTTCATCGCAAAGAAATTGTCCCCCGTACTATAGCGACAGTTTCATTTGAAAATGTTCCATAGTACGTGACCATAATGTACAGTCAAGGACTCGGAAAACACGAATGCGAATTTTAATAAATTTTTGTAATACAATTAAGTGTATTTTTTTGTATATTTTTTTTTTCAGAAAATCGAAAAGGTCCGTCTCGATGGTGGCAAAATTATATTTTTACAATAAATATTTATCGATTTTTCTTCATTTTTTCGATAATTCATAACGAATACAGCGTCGGCATTTGCAAATTCAAAAAATGCACATTCGGACCATGACATCATCAAAAAAAATTTTCAAAAAAGACTGCTTTCATTTTAAATTTTTATGTAAAATTTTGTTGATCAATTTGAAAAAAAAAATATTACGGTTCATACTGTTCTTTTGATCTAAACAAAATGGCTGCTAAGATGGCGCTGGATACGATGTTGCCACTGAGAAGAAAATATTTACCCCATCGGATTAATTCGAAAATAATTACTGGGTAGGTACCGAGCACTTTTGGCTAAATGATTAGGTACTACCGATACGATATCATGAATTGATTCTTTTCGACGTACGAGAAATAGGTTGCAGGAACTGAAATCGCTGTTTAATAAATATTTATTTTAAATAGCGGCATTTTTTTTTAAATGGACAAAATAGACAGAATCCGAAGAGCGTGTAGATCTGTTTCGAGATTGACATAATATATTTATTTTTTTGTTGCTTCTAAATGGGTAATAACTTGCGTATAAAATTATGGATCAATGGATTTTTCCCAGGAGCACAGCAAATCAAAGAGTTGGATATTTTATAAATAATTCATTTTTATATTATTTTTCTTTTGTAATATATCTGATATTAGTATCAAAATACGCGTATTGACATAGCGGATCCGAGCAACTCCGGTGAAAATTTGAGCATTCAATTCTTGGCGCTCTTTTGCGAGAAAAGGCTAATATTGAAAGCATTTTATTGTTTCTTTTCTATAAATACTCAATAGGGGTAGTGGTAGAGTAGGTATAGGGTAGAAGTAAGGTAAATATAGGGTAGGGATAGGGGTAGGGGTAGATGTAGGAGTAGGGGTAGGGGTAGGGGTAGCCGATATGGGTATCAAACTGAGCGTCGCCACCTACGCAACCTGATTTGGGCAATTAAAAATTTTGCAACAAACTCCTAGGCCCCATTTCTCGAATAAAGCTAACATTGAAAGTTTTTTTTTCTTCTTCTTTTCTTTACATACTTAATCGTAGTAGGGTAGGAGTTGGGTAGATGTAGGGACAATTTTTTCTCGGATTTTTTAAAAATTTATATAGCGCTGTTTTTTTACTTTCCCCTTAAACTTAGCAGTTAACTCCAAAGCCCCATTTTGCAAGATGTGGCTCATATTTTTAAGGGAAAATATTACGCAAAACACATTTATTGAAATAAAATCACTAGGGGTGGGGTAGGGGTCGGGGAAGGAATAGGGGTAGGAGCAGGGATAGGGGTAGGGGTAGCCGATATTGGTATCAAACTGAGCGTCTCCACCTACGCAACGAGATTTGGGAAATTAAAAATTTGGCAACAAATTCCTAGGCCCCATTTGTCGAGATAAAGCTAGCATTGAAAGTTTTTTTCTTTTCATTTTCTTTAAATACTCAATAGTGGTAGTCGTAGGGTAGGAGTTGGGTAGATGTAGGGTAGGAGTTTGGTAGATGTAGGGTAGGAGTTGGGTAGATGTAGGGTAGGAGTTGGGTAGATGTAGGGTAGGAGTTGGGTAGATGTAGGGTAGGAGTTGGGTAGATGTAGGGTAGATGTAGGGTAGGAGTTGGTTAGATGTAGGTTAGGGGTAGGGTAGGTGAAGGAGTAGGAGTAGGAGTAGAAGTAGGAGTAGGAGTAGGAGGAGGAGTAGGAGAAGGAGTAGGAGTAGGAGTAGGAGTTGGAGTAGGGGTAGGAGGGAGAGTATAAATATTTTACCAAATATGCATTTTAAAAATTATTTGCAATACACACACTCCTTGCCTCATCCACATTTAAACACACATACACAACTACTCAAAACCAATTGCAGGACTGCAATAGGCAAAACCTAGTTCTTACATTATTGTGTTCTAATTTTTATTATTTGCCTATACTTGACATTATTATTATTAGTATTCTATAAACTCCCGATGAAGAAAGCATCGCTTTCGAAACATGTAGATATCTGTGTATATTAATAAAGTGGTGAACACAAAGTAAGTTTTTTTTAATTAGGTACATAGTATTATTAAAGGATGGTTGGGATAATCAGTCTATCCAGATCTAGTCAACAGATATGGTTTTTAACTTTTTCGTAAAAAAAAATTAAGAAGTTGCAAGGTTGGGTTATATTTTCACTGTCGCTCTGAATCACAGTTTTTTGGGGGTTCTTTTAAAAAAAAATTCTACGCTTTCGAAGGTCTATAAATGAGGCGTGGAGTTGCTTAACCCGTTCTGAAATTTTTTGGAAATCTGAATATGCACAATAAATAAACATTATTCTTCAGATATGTGTTTAGCAAAAAATATTAACATTATGTTCAATGTATTTCAAATACTTTTATGTGAATGTAACAACACTAGCAGAAATTTTCAGAGTGGGTTTTGTAACATCACAATTAATAACATTCATATATACATATAATATGTATTCCACTAAAAATATTGAGTGCGATTCCAGAGAGAAGATATCCAGTCGGCCGCCCCAGACATAGCTGCAGAAAGCAACTCCGGAGGCTACATGAGGCCACTGAAATAGAGCAGGACACCTGGAGGCGCCTCGTCGAAGGGACGAGCTCCCGACCCAAATTTGAACCAGCAACCTCTGGATTCGTAGCGGAATGAACCTCGAAATAGGGAAAAACATTGAGATGTTCAGGTTTCTTTGGGGGTCCCTTTTAGGTTCGCGTACTGCTTCCCGAGGAACTGCATGGCCTGCTTGTGTGGTGTGTAAGCCCCCCTGACGTTTCCGTAGTTCTCTTTGACGAATAGCGCAAATCCGGAAACCTGCCGCTGCGTGCGTTTCACGGGTGTGGACACGATGAGGCCATCCTTGTTCTTTTTGTTGCGCAGGCACTCGAGCGTACCGCAGCAATAGCCGCAGCTCTTTCTTTCCGTGTCGATGGACTTGGAGTGCCGGTCGATGCTGCAATGAAAAATAATAAGTTGTTAAGCAGTCCGTCGAGAAAGTGTCGAAATTTTATAAAATGGAAGTAAAACTTTTCATTACTATGGCAACCCCGAGTAAGACCGATTTAAGAACAAAGATGCAAATGTGAGGTTATGTTTAACTTCCGATTCGGACAGATTGGCAATAAGAACAATTATAAAGAAATAGCACAAGTATAATATCTTCACAGTTGTATGTAACGTCTCACGGCCATCCTGTATTGAGGCAGAATTTTTAGAAAATTATTTTGCACATCTCGTCTATAGTTTAACTAACTAACTAACTAACCATCGCGCCGTTTCCCTGCAGGGGTAGGCAGAGAGGACGGACCGCCAAACAACTCGATCTTGGCATACACTTCTTGCTTCATTCACTTTCATACACGTCTCATACATTCTCTTCTGTTATTCCGACTTCTGACATGGCCCGACTCAAGTATTTGATTCACTTGATCGTGCCACGTCTTCCTTGGACGTCCCCGGCTTCTTCTTCCATTCACATTCGCGTCATATATTCTCCTTACACTCCTTTCTTCATTCATTCGCTCTACATGCCCAAACCATCTAAGCGTCCCTTTCTTAATCTTGCTCACTACGCTTACATCAGCCTTGCATTCTTTACGAATCTCAACATTTCTCACACGATCATATATGGTTTTACCACACATTCGTCTCAGAGATCTCATTTCTACAGCATTCAGTCTACTTTCATCCTTCCTCTGCCAGTTCCATGCCTCACTGCCATACATCAGAGTTGGTATCAGCACTCCATTGTGGACTGCTAGCTTCGCTTCTTTGGACAAATTTTTGTTTGCGCCAACCGCGTTCAGTCCTCCGTTAATGGAGTTTCCTGCATTCACCCTTCTTTCAATATCCCTATCAGTCTTTCCATCTCTCGTAAACATACTTCCCAAATACACAAACTCGTCTACCTGCTCCAAGTATTCATCATTCACAACTATATTGCACACTGTGTTCGTACTCTCTCTTTCAAACACCATGACTTTAGACTTACTTACATTCATCATTAGCTCATTCTTCATACATACTTCGTTCATCCTAGATATGAGGGACTGTAGATCTTCTATTCTATTAGCAATCAGCACCGCATCATCAGCATACAACAGGCAACAAACTTGCAGACTACTCATTTTTGCGCCCAAGCCACCTCTTTCAATTCTTGCATACAATTATCCATGTATAGATTGAATAACCACGGTGACATTACGCAGCCTTGCTTAACACCTTTTGTGATGTCAAACCACCCCGTAAAATCACCGTTTGCCCTAACACATGCAACGCTTCCCTCGTACAGAGATGCGATTGCCTGTATAAGATTTGTATTCACTCCATACTTGGACAACACCTTCCATAACTTTTTTTCTGTCAACTCGGTCGTATGCTTTTTGTAGATCTACAAAAGCACAGAAAAGTTTCTGGTTTTTTGCCAGGAACTTCTCTGTGAGCATACGCAACGAGAAAATCTGATCCATGCATCCCCTTCCACTCATAAATGCACCTTGCACATCCCATATTTTATCCTATATGTCTATAGTTTACTTACAAAAAATATAGTATATAAGATCCTACACAGTAATATATTATTTTAATTTATGTAATAATTTCTGAACACCGTTTGGCGTTGATGTGAAAAATATTCACTTGGAATGTAGTGATTTTTTTAACGTAGTATTGTATTTACCAGCGCCCTCCATTTTTGTCCACAATTCTTTATGTATTATGACCGATGTGGTAGTCCAAATATGTAGAAGCGAAGGGATAAAGAAGAGGGTGCACATTACCTGTAGCCACACCTGACACACTTATAGGTGTACTTGCAGTGGATGCTCAGCGTGTGACACACGGGGATGGCCACCAGCTCGGGGAACTCATGCAGTGTTTTGGCAACCCTGAAAATAATAAGGAAATTTAAATTAAAAATACGTTAAAACAAAATATAGCACTCATTTGCTTATGCAGTGATGGAGGATGGAGCAGACAATTACACTCGCGAGACCTGGATAGGAACAGCTTTGTACCATGGATGTAGCCAATTACCACATCGAGTGTAAGTGTAATTATCATACTGACAACAAGGATGTGGCCAATTGCCACATTGACAGCAGGTGTGTGGCCGATTGTCATACTGACGACAAGGATGAGGCCAATTATCATACTGACAACAAGGATGTGGCTAATTGCCACATTGACAACAAGTGTGTGGTCGATTGTCATACTGACAACAAGGATGGGGCCAATTATCATACTGACAACAAGGATATGGCCAATTGCCACATTGACAACAAAGGGGTGGCTGATTGTCATACTGACAACAAGGATGTGGCCAATTGCCACATTGGCAACAAGGATGTGGCCAATTGCCACATTGACAACAAGGATATGGCCGATTGTCATACTGACGACAAGGATGAGGCCAATTATCATACTGACAACAAGGATGTGGCCAATTGCCACATTAACAGCAAGGGTGTGGCCGATTGTCATACTGACGACAAGGATGAGGCCAATTGCCACATTGACTTTAGAGCACAGACATCAGGTGGGAATGCTGCCGTTGTTCTACTGGAATTTCAATGGAAAATCCTCTGAGGGACTTGCGTAATTGATCCCTTAGGCACCGGCGAACAGCCAGGAAGCACACCTAACATTTGCATAGAGTTGATATTTGTCTGGATGCAGCAATAGTTGGTGATGCAGAAGTCAACTCGTTATTATTTGCCAATGACATTGTGATGTTAACCGCTTCCCAAGAGGAGTTACAGGAGTGGATCGACCGCTTCAATGAAGAGTGCACTGCGCCAGGAATGAGGATGAACACCGCAAAAACAGAAATTATAGTTAGAGACTAAACGCACTGTAACATCTTCGTTAGCGGGGTACAGCTGAAACAGGTTGACCAATTAGAATATCTTGGGGTTGAATTCTCAAACGATGAACAAGCAAAACGGAGAAATTAACCATAGGATAGGTTCGGCAAGCGGTGTTCTGTGTCCTCTTTACAGCTCAGTGATGAGAGAGGGAAAGCTGATCTAAGTATGGAGACAAAGTTGGCAGTGTACAAATCAGTGTATCGCCCTGCGCTTACATATGGTCACCAGATCTGGATGTTGAACGAATGATGGGTGGAAGCTGCCGAAATGAGATTTTTTTAACATGCGTTGTAGCCAATTGGCACCTGGTGTTCACCAAGCAGAAAGCGTTAGCGCAGACGAAAGCAGAAGACGCACCATTTCTTCCAGCAGGGCCCGTGGCCGTCCTTGAGCTGGCCGTCGATGAGCCACGCGGCCGAGTGGCACAGCTCGTGCGCCAGGGTGTCCCGCAGCCGCTGAGTGCAGTCCACCACCTTACTGGACAGCTCCACCGTGGACCTCCTCACATTCGTCAGGCCGGCAGTCTTGGAGCGGACAATCTTGTTGTTGGCGCGCCTGAAATAATCAACAGAAAATGATAAGATTAGGTTTTTAGTAGGCTGAGATCCCTTTGTTTATGAAGTGAATGAGTTTTCAAATATCAAGATTTATTTTATTTTTTTAGTATAATTATGCAGAAAAAAAACCCTTGCATTTTTATTATTGTATAATATTATTTTTTCAATACATAAAATAATTTTACAAATTGTAGCGCAATAATAGAAAAAATATTGGTACAAGCATGTTGTGATATTTAAAAAATATGAAAAAGAGTAGACCAGTTTTGTTATAGTGATACATACTCCAATTACACAATGTTAATTACAATAGATTATAAAAATATTTACAATATATACATATATAATAAAAATTTATTTGGAAGCAACAATGACAACCATTTTAATGATCTGATATTCAAAATTAAACAACATAACAAATTAAACCCATAAGCAGGAATCTTTCCAGTGCAATAAACATTAAAATAACTGTCAATTTACTCAGAAATAAATAAGAACATTGGTAATAAAAGTGAAAACATTTTATGAGTTTCATTACAAGTTATAGAAATAATATAAATAGATTGTCTGTAATTGGCTTCACCATTTTGATAATGCCTTCCAAAGGCGAAACAGCTTTCATGCGAAATAATAATTACTATTAAACTTTTTTTATAAATAAACCATTTTCAATTGAAAAATTATTAAAAAAAAAATTAAATAAGATGGAGTCCTACAAATTAAACTTGAACACATGAGAAATAAAAATAAATTTAATCTTTTGATATTTTAAGTATTGACATGTGAGCTTCCGAATATGAAATGAGAATGTGAAACTCGAACCCGGATAATAATTAAGTAACCATGATGCCGTTTCACAGCAGGGTTAGACAGGGATGGACCACCACACAGAGTGGTAGATACTCTCGGTACTGCCATATTGAAAAACCACCAATTCAGAATTGAAACGTTATGTAAAATTTTATTTTATTTTTAGAAACAAACGGTACATTAATTAAATGAGTGGTGTACAGTTTACAAGGTTAAAAAAAATGATTACAAGGGTCGGTACCAATGACATGTCTCTATGAAATATCCGATGAGTGGTTATATACATTTTACCAGGCGGGGTTAGTGCAATATGCTAGGGAATGATACATGGTCAAGATAAAACGGTATATGAAAAATGTGTGTACCTGTGTCTGAATTGTGCTATGTAGTGGGGAGTTGTGAGCGCATCGATTAAGTTACGAGCAATGTTTTTCTCAAATGACGGTAGGGAGTCAAAAAATATGTTGAGATTTGAGTTGGGACAAAGCTTATTGAATGTTTGAAGAACACGGGAAATAGGTGACTTTTCTGGAGCATTTGTTTTGTTGTTCAATGTGTAAAATAGTTTGGTGTGGCGGACGGATTCGTCTTGATGGTATGTTAAGGAAAATTTGAAACAAGAGTTCAGGACAGTCTATTTCATTATGTATTTAGGATTTTATACAGAAATATAGTGTTGGCTACCGTTCGGCTTAGTTTCAGAGATTAGATTGAGCTGCGATAGTTACTGTTGTATTTGAACCGGAGAAACTTAACGAATTTATTTTGAAATGAATTTGTTTGGCGACCAAATCTGAATAGCCAGGTACTTCCCGACCTTCCTCTCCCACATCTCCTTCTCTTCCTGACTTCCCTCAGCTTCATAAGATACCCGATTGGGGGTCCTATAGTCCCATTAGCTCCGGACAGTTGGTACTCTTTTTAAAATTATTTTTTTAAAGTGAGTACACTTTAAAAAAATAATTTTAAAAATTCGTGGCGAACTCAGTGGCAGACCTCGGATGTGAAAAACAAGCACCCTGTTGTAGACCCTACTATTAAACTGTCAGGGTTCTCTCTCCCTCGGAAGACGTGGACCTCATTAAACCGCATTCGGTGCAGGTCACAGCCGTTGTGCGTATATGATGCATAAACGGGTACTAAGATTCCGAACTTTGTGAATGCAGACATATTCAAACAACACACCGTAAAAGAATGTCCCCTTCATCAGTTTCCCTATGGCACATCTGTGCTGAACCAAGTGACTGCTGATGCCGTTGACTGACTGAATAACCTCAGCATTCCACTACGACCTCCACCAACTCTCCTCCACCATACGAAGAAGAAATAAAAAAAATACAACTCATTGGTTTGTGAGATATCTCTACCTGAAGGAGTATGGCTACTACCTGTGGCTCTATCCTACCGATTTTCTCTCAGGTATGCTCCATCTGAGGGTCAGAAGGAATGTACACATTGTTACACATTTCTTCAGACTGATTCGTGGATGGTTCGAAAACTCGGCTATCATGAAAAGCATTCATTTTCCGATGGTTATCTCCGTCACCGACAGAAGGAGGGTAATCTTGTTGTTAAATAGAATCACTTTGGATCTTGGCATATTTAGCATCAATGAAGCTGCATTTAAACGATACTCCTTGCTTCATTCTCATTCATACATATTTAGCATCAATGAAGCTGCATTTAAATGATTCTTCTTGCTCCATTCTCATTCATACATATTTAGCATCAATGAAGCTGCATTTAAACGATACTTCTTGCTCCATTCTCATTCATACTTTAGCATCAATGAAGCTGCATTTAAATGATACTTCTTGCTCCATTCTCATTCATACATATTTAGCATCAATGAAGCTGCATTTAAACGATACTCCTTGCTCCATTCTCATTCATACATCGTCTCATGCATACTTTTCTGATATTCAGTACCAGTAACTAACGGTATCGAAGGCAACGATCAGGCTGACGGACTAGCAAGAAAAGGGGAGGAAGCACCGCTTGAGGGATCCGAGCATGCGTAGGAGTGGCATCTTGCCACACCAAACTACATATTGAAAGATGGGTTAAACCCCAACACTGGAAGGAATGGGAGAGGACTCAGGAGACACATGCAGCATGCACATGAGTGGAAAACATCAATAGACGCAAGAAAATGTGAAGAGGATGAAGAGATTCCAATTCACCTATAATAATCGGATGATTTTTATAGCGCTGTTTTTGTGAAAAATCACCTCAAGGGCGATGGCAATGCCAATGTCCCGCTTTGATGGGAAGAAGGCTCAGCTACCTGGGAAGATATATTGTGAAACCAAGAGACAGCCAATGAAAACCCTAAAAACATCCCTAAACACACAGCATCCCCAAAGATGATATAGGCCTCGAGGGAAATTATTTCCTTCAGGGTCTCCTGTGTGGAGTTACCGTATCCAATGAAAAGTCTGGTGAACTTTATCAAAGGGAGCGGGTTACTGCCAAAGGAATAAGGTAAAGTGGGAGATAGCACAATGAGTGAGTGCTCACGGGAGCTATGCAAACCGTCTCCGTATCATTAAAATAAATAACAGTAACTAAATAAATATATTTTACCCAGCCGTGGAAGTGAGGTTGGTGTTCCACACGATGGGAAGATCAGCATCAAGTTGATTATCAAACACCTTCTCATTGAACATGACAAACAATCTCTTCAACAGCTCATCTTTCTTCTTTTTGTAATTCTCTTTGAACACTTTGGCTTCCTTGTCGCACCTCCATGACGGTACATTGTCTGTGGAAAAACAACAGTAAATACAATTAAAAATGGCAACTACAGCGTTGCGGGTACAATCTCTGCTGGCTAAGTCCTCCATCATTACAAAAGCAATATCTTCGCAATACATATAATGATGGTAGTAGGAGGACTACAAATATTGGCACGATATTCGAATGTTTGTGTTCTTTAATCCTGCCTTGCCGGTGCTGTCAACTGATTTGACATGTCTCTAATTATTCCAATATGTCTGTAAATATACTAAACACAGAGTTCATATTTTGGGTGTTCCTCAGCAATACATTTATGTATAGGAAAAATAATTAAAATATGCAAGTATTTTAACGAAAGCAACAGAAAAAAAAGTTTTGTAGAAAAATCGGGGAAAAAAATAGTCAATATATACGTATGTCTGCGTGGTAGCGTATGGTATAGAGAGAGAGGGGTACGGGGTTTCGCTCACCATGCCACGATGCGCGGTTGTCAGTAGTAGCCGGCGGTGTGGCAGCTGTAATGGACATACAGGGCCCACGTTTTTTCCTCGTTTTCAGTACTTGCACACAAGATTTTACTTATGTTTATATGTACTTTTAATAAAATGATTTCCATAAATAATAAATGAAAAACTATTCACTTTTGTCCAAGTTAAAAATGACAAAATTCTAAATGTGTACCGCGTACACTGAGTACACAGCTATGAGCGTTCATGAACGAGCCATGTTCATTTGTGTAGGGTCATTTTTAAAACCCGTGAGCGTAAGACTACTGGTAAACCGTACCACGATTCTCTTTGACAAACCTCGGAATGACTTAACAAAGATTGCTTATTTATCTAAAAAAAATAAATGTTCAATAGTATTCTCACATATTCTTACAATGACACATCTTTAAATAAGGTCCTTTGTTCTAATTTGTTTATATGTAATCATTGTATGGCTGTCTAATTTTAACAAGGCTAAATGATGTCTACGACCGTGCACCATGACGCATCTTAAAGCATGCCCTTTGTCATCTAGGGTTCACACACTCGTGTGTAGAGATAAGAATAATTACCGCATTTACACGTGTGTAGGTACTGAACAGTGCGCGAACAGCGCCTGACAGTCTTGCATCTGGACGTTATGCACCTATACCAATACGCTGAGAGCTGGGAATCGTGGGAGCCAAGGCCGGCTCTTAGGTAAGCCGTCATTCAATTGAGTTGTACGAAAATATTGAGCTGGTAAGGTGACCCATCGCTAGCGCACAGCACCGAAGCTCGAGGGATTTTCTAGCGCCGTAAGGGAAGGGTTAAAAAAAATAAAAATAAATTCATCAACACTTACCGGCTAATGAAGCCATGAACGAATATAACTGAATATCATCCATGTTGAAATTCTCCTTTTCCACAGCTTCATTTTTACTCGGCACCTTTTTTTTCGGGGGTACCTTTTCAACACCTTTAGCATCATCATTTTTAAGACCCTTTCCTTCAATAACTTTTACGAATTTACTTTTTTTGGGTTTTAAAGAGATATCTTTAAATCCCCTAGTCAAAATATCGTCAACTTCATTAGTGATCTTTTTGTCTTTCGCTATATCTTTTTGGTAAATTTCATCCTGTTTAGAATCGCTGTCGTGTATTTCAATGATACGATCCGTTTCGCAAACATTTTCGGAAACAAACTCGACATCGTCATATATACAATTTTTTTCAAATGTTTTCGTAAACATTTTTCTAGTTTTCTTTCCGCTTGTTTTTTCCATAATCTTTGCGTTGATTTCATCTCCGGTTTCCAAAATGATGATGCTACAATTGTGATCTTGACTGGTGTTAAACGCATCGCTTTTTCTGTTATCCCGATACTTTTTCGTCAGTAGTTTCTTAACGGGTTTAACTCCTAAACCGCTGTCATCGTTAAATGGTTTCTTCATTTCGAGCATTAAATTCTCTTTATCGTTTTCCGATTCGGGCGATGATCGAAACACATATTTCTTTTTAACTTTCCTCTTTGAAATTAATAAATCAGAAGAATCATCTAAATCCGGACACGGCAATAGATCCGGTATAACGTCTTGAGGCAGATCCAACTTTGGACAAATTACATCGTTAATATCATTAAAACTATCATTATTAATAACCAAATCGTCGGCTAGCTCGAAGGATAACATTTTTGGCTTCAAAACATCGCCGTATTTAACCTTTTCAAAATCTTTCGAAGTGGTTTTAAAATACTTTGGAGCACCGTTTTGATTAGTCTGTTTCGTTTTCACGTCCGTAAGGGACTTGACATATAAATTTAAAGCATCTAGTTTAACCAAAACGTCATTATAATTATTATGATTGTCCGATACGACATTTTCTTTTCGTCTGCTTTTAAAAACCGAACGCCTTTTTTTAAATAGTCCCGGAGTGTGTCTCCAAACATCTCCGTAAACATCGTTCATAATACTTGCTGTGTTGGGGCTAACTTCAGTCGCACTGCAGTTTTCGTTACCGTCTGATAGTCTTTCATCTTTCTCGCTATGCAAAATTTCATTATTCAATATTTTATCTTTTTTCCTGCATTCGTCATTAGCGTTGGAGAATAAATCGAACGCATCCGTTGGATTATCGTCTAATATGGGTGTGCTAGATACCATGTTGACGCCATCTTTAATGGATTGTGAGTTTTGAAAACATTCACTGAGGACTAGATCTGGCGTGCCGTCAGTTAGGTTCTGTATGAGCGTGGAAGACGTGTATTTTGGCCGTCTTTTGGTCTGAAAAAGAAAAAAAAGTTTAATATTTGGAGTCTTAATAACAAAAAAAATTGTCAAAGGGAGTGAGGCCAGCAGTCCACAATGGAGTTTTGATACCAACCCTGGTGAGGCATGGCAACCATATCACAAATGAGGAGATCCAAAAGGAATATATACAGCTATAATAATTAGAAAGGTATGATTAGAAAGTATTGACATATAGAATAAATGGATGGAGAAAGAAGATCAGGGGGATATATGACTCACAAAGAGGATAGAAAAAGTAAGGATCGCCCCAGAAATAGATGGCAAGATCAAGTAAACACTTGAGTAGGGTCAATAGTCATTTTGAATACATCAGCCTCCTCAGGCACCCCCGAGTTCTTCTACCATTCATTTTCGTGTCTACATTTGTCTATATATTCCACTAACATTCCTTTCTTCGATCATGTGATTTACATGTCCCTTTCTTAATTTTATTCATTACTCTTACGTCAGCCTTGTATCCTTTCCGGATCTCCACAATTATAATACGTTCAAATATGGTTTTAAAACACATACACTTCGGGGATCTCATTTCTCAAAAAGGTGCCTGTTTTTCAAGTGCTCATTAAAAGCACTTTAAATACTCACGACAAACGGAGGCGTGTCGAAGTCTGCCGTGTTCATCGGGGATACGGAGCGAGCCCCCGGGGCGCCTCGCACCCCCGCAGACTCCCCGCTAGCACCACCGCGAGCCGGCGGCCGCGGGGGGCAGCTCAGGGCTGCTTTGCGCAGGCTCAACTTCTGGAACCCTGGTAGAAAAAATACTAATTATGGTAAACTGAGTCATCTAGATAATCGCTTGTACCCAGATTGCATGCAGTCAGCAATAAATACGCAAAGGTGGCTCATCAATATGTCTATCTTCAATCTATCTCTTCTTTATATATACGAGGTTTGTTCAAAAGAAAAGGTGAATTTCGAATTTTATCGAAAAGTATTTATTTATTCATCAATATCCATTTTCTCCCCTTCAAAGTAATCCCCCCCAGACCCTCGCACCAACCACGGATAAGGCCCGCAGAGCAAATTTGTGCAAAAGGATTTTGTATAAATTTGGAAGTTTTGCACGAAAGGGAGTTTTGTGCAAATTCAAAAGTCATTAATTTGTCGCTATCGTTCCCCCTTCGCAAGGGAACGATAGGTTGTGTCTCCCTCCCTTCCAACCCTCTTCGCAAATCAGGATCTGCTGCCCCCCACAGTTCGCCTCAGTTCACAGTTGCCACACGTCTGACACAAAAACTAAACTTACTCTTTTTTGATGTTGAGGGCGTCTTCATTGTCGTCGCAGTCTGTATGGTATCCATCTAAAAATAAATAAATAAAACTTCAATTATTTATTTCATAGACAGAAAGGTTGACAAGGATATTGGAAAAAGGTTGAATGCAGGGAACTCTATTAAGCCTCAGCCTGCAGGAAGCAACTGAAGTAATTTCTAGGTTTGAGTCCTAGCTGTGATGTTACAGAGCCAAAATTCATTTGTAAAAATTGGGCATTTATATCTCTAGTGACATTTAATGATAAATGCAGCTGTTGGGAGTGGAAAATGCCAATAGATGCAAGAAATGTGAAGACACTTCAATTCACTTATGGTGCCTCTAGCTGAGCCTTCATCACACCTTGATGGGATGAAGGCTCAGCTACCTGGGAAAACTTTGTGGAACCAAGAGTCATAGCCGAATATCCAATGACAACCCTGGTAAACTTTATCAAAGGGATCAGGTTACTGTCAAAGTAATAAAGTGAAGTGGGAGATAGCACAATGAGTGAGTGCTCACAGGAGCTATGCAATCCGTCTCCGTATCAATAAATAAATAAAATAAAATATACGAAGAGAGACCATGGGAAAATGATAATGTCGGCGAAACGAGAAGAAAAAATGCACAGCGTGGAGGTGACACCCACACATTTGAACGCAGGCTGGAGGTTAATGGAGAACTGAATGCAGGAGTCGCTAATAGCAGTCCATAATGGAGTGCCAATACTAACCCTGATCTATGGGAATGAGGCGTGGAACTGGCAGAGGAAGGATGAGAGTAGACCGAATCCTGTAGAAATGAAATCTGTTCGGTAAAGCCATATATAAATGAAGAGATTCGTAAAGAATGCAAGGCTCATGTAAGTGTGATGAATAAGATTCAGAAAGGGATATTCGGATGTTTTGGTAAAGTAGGACGGATGTAAGAATATACAAAACAAAAATGAATGGTAAAGGAAGTCGGAGATGCCCGAGGAAAACATGATAAGATCAAATAGTGAATCAAATCAATCAATAGGAAGCGTATGTACTTATGAGACGATGTATATGCTTCCCTGGCGTTCCTTTCTCCGTTCATGTGCTCGGACAACCATCTAAGCGTCCCTTTCTTAAGCTTCTTCATTACAGTTACATCAGTTTTGTATTCTTTCCGGATCTCCACATTTGTTAACTGTTAACACGACCATACATGGTTTTAGGATCTCATTTCTACACCATTCGGTATACTTTCATACTTCTTCTGCCATTTCCATGACTCACTGCTAAACATTAGGGTTGGTATCACCACACTATCGTGGACTGCCAGCCCCCTCCTTTGGACAACTTATTAGCAAATATAAGTAATCTTTAAGGATAGGCTGTTTTGGATAAGGGAGGTTGGGAAAGAGGGCCGCAGTGCCCAGTCTAGTTTTAAGTATATTTAGTATGGATTTAAACACAATATAGGCACCTATTTTGGCTAGTTCAACGAACTTTAAAATCAACGTAACATTACACCCTAAAAACGGATTAGTCACGTAAAAAACCACAGAAACAAATATATTAGCACTGTATAAGTCAAACTCGCGACATCTTGTATCATTCATTCCTTTTAAAATCGAAATTCAGACAATAAAAGGACACTGTTCTGACATTACGACATTTTGTCATAACTAGCTACCATCTGACACTAAAATGTCATGCGATAATGAACTTTAAATTTGATTAAATCAAGTTTTTCTAGAGCCTACTATCGCATGGCATTGCCGTGTCAAGTGGAACCTTGTTATTCTATCAGTTAAAACAATACTTTATGTGAAATACCTTCGACAAATTTCACTCGCGTTTTTTATGACAATGGCCGTTGTATTTCCGCGATAAATTAGTTAATAATGTTTGGTAGCACTGTTAGAGAATACATTCAGGTGTCTTTGGTAAACAAATCGAAAAATAAACTATAAAAATGTATTTTATTTTCGTGTAAACGGAAAATAACGTCAGTTGTCAGTTCAAAAAACTGCACAGATATTAGAAAACAACATGAAAAAATTGAAAACAGAATGGACAATAATTTGCAATTTGGTGTTGCCATTTACCAGAGCGTAAAGTAATAGTCGTAAAAAATCGTTATAATGCAGCGTCCACAAATAAAACAAAAATCTCAATATTAGATATGTATATATATATATACATATAATTACCAGATGTATATATATAATTTATATAAATATATCTGGTATGACAGTACAATTTATAAAAAAAAAATCATTTTGCAAAAAAAACAAATAAGTTGATATAGCCTTTTGTAATCACCTAAAATAATTGACCGAATTCACCGAAATATTTAGATTTAAAATGTGCATTTTAAATAATAGGAATTCCCAGATTAGACCGGCCATAAAATAAATTTAGTACAAAGGCTAGCCGAACCTATTGTTAGGAAAAATCGTAACTAAAATAATATAATCTTAACTGCTATTTTGGGAATTTCCGCAATTCCTTTGTGATTTTATGGGACGGCAATAATCCCCTCAAAGGAATTGAGCCGCTGATGGAACGACCGCTGAACAATACAGGTAGACAGGTAGACAGAAGGACAGTGGGCTCTAGGAGTCAGTCGATTGCCAGAGTCCGCCCAGGACGGAGAGTCGAGTGAAAGCTTCCACCGAGGAAGCAGGAGTCGCGTGTAGTCTTCCGCCGAGGAAGCACGAGTCGATTGCCAGAGTCCGCCCAGGACGGAGAGTCGAGTGAAAGCTTCCACCAAGGAAGCACGAGTGAGGTGCAGTCTTCCACCGAGGAAGCCAGAGTCCGCCCAGGACGGAGAGTCGGTTGCAGTAGTCCGCCCAGGACACACAGCCAAGTGAAACCTTCCGCCCAGGAAGGTTCCTATTCTCGCTCCTTGGAGAGGCCGCCCAGGTCCTCTGACGACGAGGGAATTCTACGCTTCCATCCCAGAAGGAAGTAACTGATCTTCGCCCTTTCGGAGATCAACATCGGAGACCGCCCATGCCTCTGATTATCGCCGCGTTGCACCTACTCCCGATCCGGAGGTACACGAATACGTAGTGCGAACGCGAGGACTCTACATACAACGCAGCCACTGGACCCTGGACAGTCATCACCAAAAAGGGAAGTGCCTCTGACTCTATTGATAATTCCTCCCACAACATAAGCCAGTGAACCTCTAATTTTAAGTACAAAGACTTTAACAGTAGAACTAAGTAATTGCCTAAGCCAGTGAACCTCTAATTTTAAGTACAAAGACTTTAACAGTAGAATTAAGTAATTACCTAAGCCAGTGAACCTCTAATTTTAAGTACAAAGACTTTAACAGTAGAATTAAGTAATTACCTAAACCAGTGAACCTCTAATTTTAAGTACAAAGACTTTAACAGTAGAATTAAGTAATTCGGTATCTAGTTTTATTGAATTGTCTAATTAAGTTTTACTCTAGTTTTAAGACTAAACCCACGTATATAAAAATAAATTACTTGTAACTACCTAAGATCGCATTTCTATTCCTCCCTTTTTGCGTTATTCCTAGAATAATACCAACTGCCCGACGCACCGTCATATCAAAGTTATTACGTAAATTGACTTAGGCGGACCGCGTATATACATATATGTACCTAAAATTAGTAGAGATTAAAACTTTTAGTGATTTAAAACAGAGCTTATTTCATTTAAGAAAAAAGATCATTCCGGGAAGGACTATTTTACACTGACTTTGCCAGGAAGGTAGACACTATTTATAATACCTCAAAGGAGTTAACGCCACACTCAAAGAATAAGTTTTTCCACACATTTAAAAAAAAAAAAGTACTTTTATATCACATATTCAAATTTCAAAAAATCTGACGACGAGAAATAGTAGCGGCAAAATATGGGTTACAGCATTATAAAATAAGTATAAAGTTTTGACGGTCTCCGTGGTTGAGTGGTTACGATCCTTGGCTACAAATTGGGAGGTCACGGGTTCAAATCCCGGAATACGCAATTAATTTTTTTCGGATTAACTTGTGTTATTAAAATTATTATAATTATAATTTATTAATCCAAAATCATACATCGTATATTTGTAGGATGTTTCAGAGAGGTAGATACTGTCAGTATCACCCTGGTGAAACACCACCTTTCAGAATCGAAACGTTGCTTGAAAATGGCTTTAGCCATGTTTGGTGACCAGATCTGAATATCCAGGTACTTCCCCCCCCTTCCTCTTCCCTATCACCTTCCCCCCTCAATATCTTCAGCCTCACAAAATACCCCAATTGGGGATGCCATAGTCTCACTGGCTCCGGACGGTTGGGATCAGCTGGGACTCTTGTGTGGTACTCACATAAAAAAGAAATATGCAATTAGAGTTGATTCAAAGAATGCACACACATTGTGTGTATTGGCGCATTTGAATACATTTCGTTCAAAAGAGGTGAGAAAGAGGAAGGTGGGGAAGAACCTAGCTATTCAGATATGGTCACCAAACATGGCCAAAGTCATTTCAAGAAATGTTTCAATTCTGAATGGTGGTCTTACCAGGGCGATACTGAAAGTATCTTCCACTCGGGAGTGCGCCGCAAATATACTATGAATTAATTGTGAAATAACACAGATTAAAAGGACCAGTATTAAAAAATGGCCCTAAAAATCACTTTGTAGTTTGCTAACTTAAGTAATACTACAAATAAATTATATGTAAATTCTACACGGGTAGTTAGTTTTGACCAGTCAGTGGCTGAGTTGGCATCGCGTTTGAGTCTCACCCAGGCGTCGTGAGTTCAATTCCTCGGCTGGCTAAGTCCTCCATTATGACACAAGCAACATCTTCCGCTTACTGTGATGGTAGTAGGAGATTTTCAAATATTGTCAGTTTATTCGTAACCAGGGAATATTTGTCTTTCTTTAAAAAAAAAAAAAAGTTACAAATATTGTTTCAAAAGACAAAAATCCTCAAACTGTAATATTTTAAATTCCATGAAATACATAGCAAAATGTCCGAAAAAAGGTGCAGTTTGAAAACCAGTGAAGGAAATTTTTAACATTTTACCTAAACTTCCAGTGCATATTTCACATACAATTTAAAAGATTAAAGTTTGAGGTGTTTTGTCTTTTGAAACCTTATTCATTCTCCTAATTAAATATATAATTTACGTATATAATTTGCAGATAAATCATTCATAATATTTTTGGCATTAGCAGAATACAAAGTGTGAATTTATGGATGCTGGCCGTTATGTGAAATTTGCGCACGGTGGGATTTGTACCCGAACCTCCGGATACGTAGTCGAGGATAATGTTGTAGGTTATAAAAAAATTGTTTTAAATAGGAAAATGACATTTTTTAATACAAAAAGGTAACATCTTCAGTAAATAGCTTATTTTAATAGCTATTTAAAACCCAATGATCACAGAGAAAATTCATTAATTTTACAAAATACCATTCCATACAAATTTGGTGTTAACAAAAACCATAGTCGCTGTGCACCCAGGAGACTAACAGATTCCTAAAGGTTTGGACGCTTCGACGGTTTGCCACTGAAGCGCCACGAGCATGGGATTGTATGAACTACTTCTTAGAACAGAAAGTCCCATAGACGCTGAATTCAAAACGCACGTATGGGATTCATTTCGGGCTTGCTCTCGAGCAGTATTAATGCGGACGGGTGGCTTTTTTAGAACGGAAGTTGAATAGCGTGCTGTTTTAAAGTACGGTAAAATTATAATACTGCTTTCTTATACTATATTTTTTATATGAGTTCACTGCGCAAATGCACTTTAGGGAAAACTGTCATTGACAAATAAACACCTTCCTAATCCATATATGTTGTTTGACCTATAAAATGCCAATAGTTAAATTGAACAAAGAGTTTGTGTAATCTTCTTCTTCTTCTTCTATTATATAAAGAGGAATGTCCCGGGTGGTGTGTTTATTTTGTGTACAAATCTGCAGTTTTATTCCGAGCTTGGTGAAATTTTGCACACTCGACCTTCGAAACAAGAGGAAGGTCAGATTTCGTAAAACCTCCCCCCACCCCTTAAAGCAGAATTTTGGTACTTCTTGATGAAATTTTGCACACTTGTCTTTCAAAATAAGAAAACTACTGGGTAAGGGTAGGGGTAGGGGTAGGGGTGACACATCACATCACAACTTCAAAACATTCCTCCAAACCATTCATAACTCTGAGCAACGCCAGGTACTTCGGCGAGTTAAGAAATAAAAACTGCTTCCTTGTATATATTTTTATTAGAAACCTAAATAATATATAAAAATGAAATTACAAAAAACAAAACATTTCAGCTTCCAACTGAGGTTTTATTTTATATTCATCACCGTTCTGATGCAACCTTGTATCTATAAAAATATGTATTTTCGAGAACTGATAAAACCAGCTTTATTTTAAAGAATTCTTATTCATTTAATTAACCCTTCAGGTGCGGTGTGGCCATATTTTGGCATGATAACATATGCCCCTTGAGTATGGCGTGCCTATATATGAGGTGTGTTCAAAAGAAAAGGTGAATTTAGAATTTTCGCAGGCTGTGTACATTCGATTATCGATTTTTTGTTGTTGTTATGTTGGTACACATATGTTTATCATATGTTAGAATTATCAGCCATTTTGGATTAGTGGTTTGTTTTTGACAACTGGAAAGGTTAGTCACGTTTTTGTGTGTTCTTCTCTGTTTTTGCGAGTCTACTTTCTCAAAAAAGTGTTTATAAGTGGTACAAGCGCTTTACAGAAGGCCGAGAAGATGTTAATGACGATGAGCGTCCTGGAGTTGCAACCACGTCAACAAACGAAGAAAACATCGAAACAGTGAAGAAAATGGTTTTGGAAAATCGTCGAATCACTATTAGGGAAGTTGCAGAGGATGTTGGCATATCAATCGGCTCATGCCATGCAATTTTCTCGGATGTTTTGGGCATGAAACGTGTGGCAGCGAAGTTTGTTCCGAAATTGCTAAATTTTGAGCAAAAGCAACGTCGCATTAGTATCGCTCAGGAGTTGTTGAATGACGTCAACGACGATCCAGATTTGCTCAAAAGGGTCATAACTGGTGATGAAACGTGGGTATATGGTTATGATGTCGAAACCAAGGCCCAATCATCCCAATGGAAGCGGCCAGGAGAGCCAAGACCGAAAAAAGCACGCCAAGTTCGATCAAATGTGAAGGTTTTGCTCACTGTTTTCTTCGATTACAATGGCGTGGTGCATCATGAGTTCTTGCCAACAGGTCGTACGGTTAATAAGGAATACTACAAGGAAGTTATGCAACGTTTGCGTGAAGCAATACGGCTCAAACGATCGGAATTGTGGAAAAACAAATCATGGATTTTGCATCACGATAATGCACCAGCTCACACATCAATGCTTGTTCGTGATTATTTGGCCAAAAACAACACCGTAATCATGCCTCAACCACCGTATTTACCAGATTTGGCTCCCTGCGACTTTTTCCTATTCCCGAAACTGAAGAGACCAATGAAAGGAATGCATTTTGCCACAATTGATGAGATAAAGTCAGAATCGAAGAAAGAGCTGATGGCCATACCGAAAAGCGCATTCCAGAAGTGCTTCGAGGATTGAAAGAAGCGCTGGCATAAGTGCATTATATCTGAGGGGGATTACTTTGAAGGGGAGAAAATGGATATTGATGAATAAATAAATACTTTTCGAAAAAATTCGAAATTCACCTTTTCTTTTGAACACACCTCGTATAGTCTGGGCCAGAAAACGTCTCGTAAACATAGTCACCGCATGACGAACACATATCCTTGTCACTTACTCATTTGACTTTGTAAACATTGGCAATTACTTTTTTTACTTAGCAAAATAGTAATAAAATGTCATAAAAAATTGTTACTCTATTTTTCCATGGATCGTCGAGTTATAGTGTGTTATTTTCGTAGATAATTATTATATTTTCATAGATTTCTTTCCATAGATGTGTTTCATTAAGCCTTCCTTTATGGTGCTAGAAAATCCATCTAGCTCTGTACACATAATGTACAATATGTAGATATGAGCACAAGTAAAATATTATGAATAAGTTCTGAAAACGAGGAAAAAACATCGGCCACGCATAAAACGCACGATGCGTTCATTACAGCCAGCAAACCGCCGGTTATTATTGACGACCGCGCATCTTGGCAAGGTGAGCGAAACCCTGTACCCCTCTTCTGTTTCGTTCGATAAATACTTACATATTTTAATTATTTCATTCAATACATAAATGTATTGCTAAGGAACACCTAAAATATGACCTCTGTCTTCAGCACACAGATATTGAAATAATAACGAACTCCGGTCCAATTTTTCTTATCAATAATGACGTTCAAACTTAAATACCAGTATATTTCGTTTTTTTTCTAAAGTTAGTTTTCATAGATAAAATACTTTCAAAGATTCAATTTTTCAAAGCCCGTCAAAACGCTCCAAATCTATAGCCAGTTGGTTTTGAGGTTAGAATGTCAAATGTCAAAACTAGGATGAGCGTTACCCTCTATCATTTTATATTCCATTCATAGTAAACCATAACTAAACATAAGTAATAAATAACATTGTGTACCTTTTTAGAAACTTTAACTTGAAGAATAATAGTAGTATTGAGCAATAACATTATCATAATATTCGCATTGATAATTGATTTGCTAATGAATACTATAATTTATTTCATTGATAAGAGTTTTTTTTATATTGAACAACAATTAAGGAGCTTTAAGTCAGCCAAATTAAGTTTAAATTTCGCCAAAACTGAAAAAATACAAAACAAAATTGAAAAAGATTAATTTCCATACTAATCCAAAAACAGAATGCGCATGTGATCTCAGATGTTCCAAATGCAATAGTACCAACAGAACAAGGTGTTTTGATGAGATGATTATTTAATCACTTTTAAATAATGATTTATAAAATCTACGTATAATTACATATAATAAAAGGTATATATTCAGAATCGGCGTTTGCTGATCTATATGAATATATATTTTAAAAGCCATTATATTTTTAACTGGATTTCCTTATTACAGACAGGTGGAATCACTTTACTGCACCGGCAAGGTAGGGTTAAAATGATAGTTAGGTCGATGGTTAAAACCGATATAAATAAAAAATCAGTTTTTCAATCTAAGAACATATAAAAATACATTCAAACTCTCGGGTCTTTTTTACCCATGGATAGTATTGGCGGGTTAATCAAGGCAATATTTTGAGGTCAAGTAATTTTAAAGAGAGTGCTACAAAAATAATTATTAATGATAAAAAATAACATGATGGTTCAAAACTAATTAAAGAAAATATGATTGTAAAATCCGTTTGTGTACCATAATAAAAACATTGAACGGTGAGCTCTGGCTTCAAATTTACGTAGCTTTTTCAGTCTATAATTTCTAGGCCTATGCAAAAAATTTCTACTGGTAATGTTATTTCCATCAGGAGCTCTGAAAAATCACCTTAAATACAAAAAAAATAAATTATATGCAGGTGAGATAGCAGAGACGTGCATTTCATATAGAGAGATAAGCACTAGCAATGGGTCATGACTGATTTTGTTAAGAGAGGGAGTCACGGTACCAGCTCAATATTTTCGTACGACTCAATTAAACGATGGCTCATTTAAGAAACACGTATTAAGAGCCAACTTCCAATTCATGAGCTCATACCCCAGTTCACACGGCTCCCAGCATGGGTACAAAAGGTTAAGATACCAGACTGTCAGGCGCCGTTTGTTTACTGTACAGTGCCTGCACACATATAAATGCGGTAATTATTCATATCTCTACACACGAATGTGTGAACTCTTGAAAACAGCTGCTTTAAGATGCGTCATGGCGCCAAATATTAATTGCAAGTCACACGGTCGTAGGTATAATTTAACCTTTTAGAAGTTAGACACGTATATGATGATTTTATAAAAACAAATTAGAACAAAGGACCTTATTTAAAGATGTTTCATCGTAAAAATGCGTAAGAATACTAATATGTTTATCTTTTTAGAAAAATAAACAATCTTTCTTAAGAAGTTCCAAGGTTTGTCAAAAAGTGTGACAGTTCAATTGAGCCGTGGTGCAGTTTACCAGGAGTCATACGCTCACAGCTCATCAAAATGAGCCGGTACAAATGAACGGCTCATTCATGAACGACTCATGGCTAATACAAATACATTATTTAATATTATTTCTGAAACATGCTGTTATTAATGTTTTTAATTATAAGAGATAAATCAGACACAACATTAGTAAAAATATTGATTTTTCAGTGTAAAGTTAATTTTGCAATATTGTGGACTAGATGTTAGTTTTAATGTCACCTCGTTTTGTGTATATGTTGAATTATTTAAAAAAATAAAGGTAGGATATAAAAAAATTGCACCCTCGGAACTAGACTGCCGTAATTTGAAATACGTCAAATCCAGATAATGATTTATGGCAGTGAGGCTTGGAACTGGCAGAGGAAGGATGGAAGTAGACTGAATGCTGTGGAAATGAGACCTCTGGAGCATTTATAGGGTTTTTGACATTTCGTATAGATACACTGCATAAAGGGTACGATTATAATAAACTAACGGTTTGGAGTAGATTTACTACCCCTACCCCTACCGCTACCCTGTAATTTCCTTATTTTTAATGTAAAAAGTGCGTAATTTCATCAAGTACCAAAATTCTGGCTTAAGGGATGGGAAAGGTGGATGGGGGTGATTTTTGGAAATCTCATATAGACAGTGACTTCCCTCTTGTTTCGAAGATCAAATGTGCAAAATTTCATCAAGCTCGGAATAAAACTGTAGATTTGTATACAAAACAAACAAGCACTGCCCAACTGTGACATTTTTCTTTATATAATTTTTTTATTTTTATTTAATTTTACAACAGAAAAAAAAATACAACTCAAAAAGTCCTGATAAACTACTTTTTTGTAGTTGTTATCAAAAACATAAAATTTACAGACAAGGTTACAAAATATGTAAAATAAAAACATAAAAAAAAAAAAAAAAACAATACATAAAATAAAAACATCCAAGCCGTATGTAACAAGCTTAAAACATACATATTTATAAAGAATATTTAATCATTGAAGAAAATAATATTAACAAACCTAAATGAAAGATGAAACCGGACAAAAGGACAGAAACTAAAAATATTTCAGTCGCATCTGGGACTCGAACCCAGGTCCTCTGCCTATCCGGGGCAACGCTCAACCGACTTAGCTAATGAGACAAGTTCAATTTGTGTCATCTTCATCGATATCATATCTCAAATTCAAGATTTGTGAATATTATTTTCCATTTTTAATCTCATATTATTGGCAGCTATTCAATTAGGTTTGTTAATATTATTTTCTTCAATGATTAAATATTACAAGGAGGTTTTTAAATCTCAATAAAAATAATTAATAATTAAAAAAAATTAAAAAATAAAGAATATTACTCTAAAATATTTCTGCAAAAATATATTAAAAAAAAATGAAATAAAATAAAAACATAAACGAAAGCAATAAATCATAAATAAAATAATATTTCCTTATTTCTAATACAAATAGCTTCTTTCAGCTAGCCAAGTTTTCAATGTGTTTATTAATGGTTTAGTTTTATTACAGTTTTTATTTCAGCGGGTAACATATTTATACAACTAGGAATCATGTGTTCTAAAGTTCTTTGTCCATATTTGTTTTTATGCTTAGGAACCATTAATCCTTCATTCAAATTGAGACGAGTATTGTAATTGTACTCTAGTCTATTTATATTAAATATAGGGTTATTAATGTGCTGAAATATAATTTTGTACCACAGAATAGATCTAACTGAAAGAATTTTGAGACTGATAAAAGTATGGAATATTATGCCTTTGTTCGTATAAACTTTTATGAGCTAATAATTTAAGCAGTGAATTTTGTACTGATTGAACATGATTGATGTTTGTTTTACAGGAAAGTCCAGAATAGAAGTAGATTATTTTTATAAACAATAATTATTAGCCTGAAACACTCATCCAAATTGAAAAACCTTCCAAGAAAAGATAAATGTCGCCGACAGGACTCGAACCTGCATCCTTCTGATGTCCGGTCAGATGCTCTACCGTTGAGCTACGTCGGCTTATCGCAAACCCGCCAAGTTAATCAATATATACTAGTGTTTCATTCAATAATTACTGTTTTTTATTATATTTCACCTGTAAACAACCAACTTTATTAGTATGAGGAAGGCTTGTAATGGCTAAAATCCTCAATAGGTGGCGTCGAGACAAATTATGTCTACATTTTATTGGTGAAAAATGCTTTGACTTGTCAAATATTTATTAATTGATAAACTAAAGTTTTTAAGACAAGATTTTTGTGCATAGCGCAAAGGGTAACAATTATTTTTATAAACAATAATTATTGTTTACAGGTGAAATATAATAAAAACAGTAATTATTGAATGAAACACTAGTATATATTGATTAACTTGGCGGGTTTGCGATAAGCCGACGTAGCTCAACGGTAGAGCATCTGACCGGACATCAGAAGGATGCAGGTTCGAGTCCTGTCGGCGACATTTATCTTTTCTTGGAAGGTTTGTCAATTTGGATGAGTGTTTCAGGCTAATAATTATTGTTATAAAAATAATTGTTACCCTTTGCGCTATGCACAAAAATCTTGTCTTAAAAACTTTAGTTTATCAATTAAGAAGTAGATTAGATCAAAAATCTGTAATTTTTTAAATATATGTACAAATATGTATATGTTGAATAAAATATAGCATGTGCGGTAAAACCATGTGTGATCATGTGAAATATGTTGAGATTGCAAAGAATGCAAGGCTGATGTGCGCATAATGAGTAATATTAAAAAAGGGGCACTTAGATAGTTTGGGCTTGTAGAGCGGATGAAAGAAGAAAAGAGTGTAAGGAGAATATTTGGCAAATACTTCTGGCTTCATACATCATCTCATTCATTCTCTTCTGTTATTCTAACTTCTGACATGGCCCGATTCAAGAATTTGATTCACTTTATCGTGCCATGTCTACGTAAGGCGTCTCTGACTTCTTCTTCCATTCACATTCGCATGATATATTCTCCTTGCACTCCTTTCTTCGTTCATTCAGTCTACATGCACAAACCATCTAAGAGTGCCTTTCTTAAACTCATTATGTTTACATTAGCCTTGCATTTTTTACGAATCTCAACATGTTTTACAAAATTATACATAGTTTTACCACACATTCGCCTCAGAGATCTCATTTCTACAGCATTCAGTCTACTTTTATCCTTTCTCTGCCAATTTTATGCCTCACTGCCATACGTCAGGGTTGGTATCAGCCCCCCATTGTGGACTGCCAAAAAAAAGTAATAGAATACATGATTACCTTGAGATTCCCTGCTCTCAATTTCCGCGAACATCGGTTTACGAGGAACCAGAGGCAGTTCATCAGGATCGATATCCATTTCCATCGTTTTCGACTCTGGAAAAAAGATTGTAGTCATATCCGTCTTACTCTTCAGCAATTTATACATATTTCTATATGGTTTAAGTACCAAATCCAATTCTTTCACAAACTCCAAGCTCCTAGTCATATACGGGTCTTCAGAAAAGAAGCTTTTACTCAATTGACTGCTGATTTGAAAAGCTTTTTCTAACGTCTCCATCATCTGATGAAGCTTCGAACTGATCTCCATCTCTACGGATTCATTATCGTCTAGGCACGTTTTAAGAAACTCTTCGTATTCCGCGTCAGTTTGCACGACGTTCTGCGTTTTTAAAAACGCCTCAACTTCTTTTATTTGCATGTCGTCGAACCCACTGCCTTTAATGCGATAGCTTAGCTTAACGATTTTTTTTGCTTCGTTTCGAACGGATGGTAAAAAGTTAGTCCTGTAAACAACGTCACGCCATAAATTCTTCCAACACGCTCTGATCCTCACTGCCTTCATGTCGTCGAGCGATTGCTTGATGTTTCGTATGCAGTCTGTTATCGAATAATCGTCCCAAATCTTTATAACGTGTGCTGTATCGTAGTTCTGTTTTATAGCGGTTAAAATATGCTGAAACGTGTGTCTTGTATAGTGAGCTTTAAAAATATGCATTATTCCATTTTGAATTGGTTGAAGTTGAGACGATGTGTTCGGTGGCAAGAAAAGCACTTCTACATTCGGATGAGCAAATTGCAAATGTTCCGTGTGACAAGTGGAATCGTCCAAGATTAGCAACACTTTGAATTCCAAGTTCTTTTTAGTTAGATATCTCATTACTTCATGTACGAAACAGTTGTGAAACCAATCGCTGAACAACGAATCAGAAATCGTGGCATATCGGTTAGACTTCCAGAACACAGGCAAATGGTGTTTGTTTTTTTCCCGGAGCGCTTTGGGGTTTTGTGTCCGATAGACGACCATGGGTTTCGTTAGAAGATCGCACGATGCATTGACACATAGTAAAAAGCTCAGTCTATCGTTAGACGGTTTATATCCTGTTGATTGCTGTTCCTGTTTAGCGAGAAACGTCTTGCCCGGCAAGCGTTTCCAAAACATTTGAGACTCTCCCACGTTGAAAACCTGCTCAGGTTTATATCCCTTTTCTCTTACGAGCCTCGTTAAATCCTCAGTGAATTTCTCAGCGGCTTCATAATCTATAACAACAATATTTGCATCGCTTTCTTGGGTCGGTTGTTCTTTGGTGGTTTGCAATTGCTCAAAACGTTTCTTAAAGTTCATGAACCACCCTTTGCTGGCCAAGAATGTTAATTCTTTGCCGGTGTTAAGCTTAGTAGTTAAGCTGTCGAATTTGATTTGATCGTGCATTATTTTAGCTTTCTTTTGAATTGTTTTCATGCTAAGCGTTATACCTTTGGATTGCTGTTTCACCATCCAAGCTGAGAGGTTTTTCTCCATCTTTCTGAGGGTCTGGCTGTGGAATGAGAGCTTTAGATGCTTGGAGACTCCTGCGGCAAGACTGGCACGGATCTTGGCTTCGTTCTTCTTCACGGAGCGAACTGTGGACTCATTGAGGTTGTAGGCTTTAGCAACGGAAGTGGAACCTTCTCCAGATGTTAGTCTATCCAAGATTTCTGCCTTCTGTCCAAGGCTAAGAATCTGCTTTGATCTCTTCACCCTTTGAGGTTCTTTTTCCGCGTGCTGTGCATTCATTTCTGACTGGTTCAATGTATTATTTGTCTCCCGATGATCCAGTTTTTCGGGGTTTAGAACCACATTTCCCGTCTCCATTTTGCACAATTATTAATTAGGTAAGCACTTATTTAAATAAACACGAATTAGTAAAAACACTAGGCACATATTTTATTTTTTTACGTAAATACCACACTGCATGTAAAATGGCGACATCAGTTTTCTTTTGAATACGTATAAATTAGACTGCTGGGGATTAGCAGTTCAGTGCTGTGCAATAATAGCAACAAAATATATTATTTGCAAAATACGCACAACAAATACAAAAAACACGCATAAACTTTTGACAGTTGTTTGACATTTAAAAACGTTAACATCTCAAAACAACGACAATTTTAAGAACCATAAACAGTCTCTTTTATAATTGACCATGAATGTAGCAATATCCTCAACTATTTGCTTTCATTACAGGAATTTTACAAACATTTATTTATTACCACTGAAGCGAAAATCCGATAGAAATGTGCTTTAGGAATATCTGTATGGCCGAAGTAAGGCTATGATGGCCCCCGTGGTTGAGTGGTTACGATCCTCGGCTACGACTTCAAAGGTCGCGGGTTCAAATCCCGGCGTGCGTAAATAAATTTTATTTGATTATTTTGTGTTATTTCACAATTTATTAATTTAAAAAATATGCAGTATATTTGCGGGACGTTCCAAGGTGGTAGATACTTTCAGTATCGCCCTGGTGAAAGACCACCATTCAGAATTGAAACGTTGCTTGAAATGGCTTTAGCAGTGTTTGGTGATCAGATCTGAATAGCCAGGTACTTCCCGACCTTCCTCTTCCACGTCTCCTTCCCCTCCCCATTGCCTTCAGCCTCACTACATACCCCAAATGGGAACGCCATAGTCTTACTGACACAGTTGGGAGTAGTGGGACTCTTGTGCGATAATGTCATCATTTCTAGGGAAATTGATCAAACATTTTCAATGATTCAAATCCTTCTTGAACAGATGTCACTTTTTTTAAATGAATAGCACACTTCTCTGGGGCTGTGGAACTATAACATTCCCAAATGGGGTAGGTTGTGAGGACGAAGGGTGTGAGATAAGGAAGAAGATGGGGAGAGGAAGGTTGGAAAATACCTGGCTATTCATAACTGGTGACTGGTCAAGAAACATGATGGCTGAAGCGATTACAAAAAACATCTTGATTCTGAATTTTGGTCTTTTATCAGGGCGATATGAATATAATCAACCGCTTCCACTATTTAATACTTCCGTAATGTGCCGATGGTAAATTTGAGTCTATTTTCATAATAACTTACTTGTTCTTTTGCATACTTTTTTCGGAAAGGTAAATCCGAGACAATTTCTAAATACTACAAATAAATTCGGGTAGAATCTTGTATTCACGTAAAAAAGGTTTAGAGCGAAAAATATATGGGAATTTATTGAAGATGATATTAACAGTTCTTAAAAATCGAAGTATGATACCAAGAGAAATGATGGAACGGGTAGCTCAGTGGATTAGAGCGCGAGGTCCTGTATGAGTCGGTTGTGCGTTGTGCCCAAATTCGAACACATAAGATGGAATATTAAATGTCATTTCCAACAGAAGAAAACTATGTGTATGATTTATATATAACTAGCTCAAGTACCCGGTGTTTCTAGGGTTTATAAATAGTTTGGAATAAAATTTTGAGGTTGTGATATGCTACCCCTACCCCTACCCAGTAATGTTCATATTTATGCGGGAAAGGGGATTTTTTTTCGAAATCTCATGTAGACAGTGATCTTCCTCTTGTTATGAAGGTCAAGTATGCAAAATTTCATCAAGATCGGAATAAAACTGTAGATTTTTAGACGGTTTGGAGGAAAGTTTTGAGGTTGTGATGTGTTACCCCTACCCCTACATCTTCCCGGTAGATTTTCACTTATTTTAAATGTCAAGTATGCTAAAGAAGTACCTTCCCATTGTTTCGAAAGTCAAGTGTACAAATTTTCTTCAAGCTCAGAATAAAACTGTAGATTTGTATACAAAACATACACCGCCTGCTCGGGACATTCTTCTTCATAATATAACAGATTTTATTTTTCAGGTAATCGCATACGAAATGGAAGGAAAACCATTGCTATCAATCTTCGTATTATTTGCGATAATACTCCAAGTAAAATGCGCCACATATGTCAATATCCTCGGACAGGACTATGAAATGAACATTGCACAAACCTATGCGGGAGAAGCTCCCAGTTCCATAGAAATAAAGGGCACCGCAAGGACAATGTTGTTCATTAAAGGAATGGCTTTTAATATTGGCGCAAATTTTTCTCCACTGAGGAGAGAAAACATCAAGCCCAGTGTTAAATTCATATTTACTGACCGATGGGGAAACTCTTTAGAGAACAAAAATGGACGTCCAACATTTACCGTCCAGAACATCAGAGAAACGAATCCGGTAAATACAATATACTAACCAATTTATTAACGCCATTTCACCGGACTTCTGTGTTAAGGCACGCATTCCTTGCTTCATTCACATTCATTGATACTCTTCTGTTATTATGACTCTTGGCATGAGCGAGAGTATTTAATTGTCAGCTGATCACAAATTGATCAAAAGCTGAAACAGACCGAAAATTAGGGTTCAACTCACGTCATCAAATGACATTTGAAACATCCCCAACATTCTGCAAAAAGTCTGCATTGTGGGGTCACTTCTACCTAATTAAACTAACTTTTCTGTACACTACACATCTTTCCTTATTTTTTTTTAAAATTTAATGTAAATTAAATTTAATAATGTTATTATTAAGTTCTGCAAGTATTTTTAAAAATAAAAATAAAAATGGAGTTCTACAAATTAAACACAAAAACAATTAATAAATCTTTCCTTATGATTAACACTGTCCAAAACATTGGCTCAAGGAGGAGGCAGCACAACACGGTTTATTACTCAAAAGTAAAATAACGTAACACTATGGGCAGCGAAAATCTTAAATCGTATTTGCAGATGTATTAATTCATTTGAATAATGTATTATTTAATGTTTTAGGTTTCGACTGGAGACGGTATTTTCACGTTTCAATTTCATGGAGACTATTCCAGGAACAGAGTGTTTCTAATTAGCTCTGCGGTCAAAGGAGAGCCAAGAGGAAAAGTATTCGCATTTGAGATCAAAGACCTTAAAATCAGCGATGGAAAAATCACAACACAAGAAATCACAGAGCTGGGGGACAAAATAACAGCAATTACCGTCCATCCTACCACGGGAAATATTTTGCTTAGTCAAGCAGACGATAAAAAATTCAACATGATTACTCTAACACCTATCACTAAAGAACAGAGGGGCAATCTGACAGAAACGGTTGCAGAAAAAGTGACAGAAACAGTGCCGGAAAAAGTGACCGAAAAAGTTGTAGAAAAGACAACAGAAAAAGTGCTGGAAAAAGTCCTAGAAAAGACGACAGAAACAGCAATCGAAACGACAACAGAAAATCTAAATATATATTTTGAAGTGTTTGGAATTGAACCGACCCCAGAGGAGGGAACAACTGCTCCTGAGGTTCCCAAAGAATTAACAGTAGAACCAGAGAAAACAGATTTAGAAGACCGAGCCAAAGAAGTTCCCGTTTACCTTGTGAACGAACAAGAGTATTATGAAGCTGTGAAACGCGCCCAAGACAAATTCTTAGAAGTGCAGGAGAAGTACACACAAAGTTGCATCAACCAACTGATCAAGGAAAATACAGCACTGCGCAATTATGCAGAAAAAATAAGACGAATTAATAAGATCCGAAGTCCTGCCATTATCGAGAAAGCCGACGCAGCACCGTCAGTTTTCGACGAGCAATTACATGAAGCCATTAAAAACATCGGGGAAGAATTGATCAGGATATACAACACAAATGTTCTCGGTAAAAGTCAAGATATGTCGATGGGTCAAAAAAGCGAGTCGGAGCAGTGCAAAAAAAATCTGGCCATACTGAATCAACGACTCGAAAGACTGTCCCGGCAAACGGCCATGAGGAGAGATGGTTCGTCAGTTGGGACGAAGACCTTGAAGACCTTTACTCCGTCAGAAGCATCATTTAAAGAAATCACAGGGGACGTGTCGTATTCTTGTGCGCCATCCGATGATTTAGCAGAAATGCAAAAACAGTTGCAGCAGCAAAAGTACCTCAAAGAATTACTAGCACTACCATGAAAACAATACACAAACTCAATAAATGTAATATTATAATAAGAATAATGGTTTTAGTATTTCATGTAACCCATATTCTAGCTGTTTAGTAAGTACCCAGTGTTATGAATGGTTTTGAGTAAAGTTTTGAGGTTATGATGTGTTACCCCAATCCAGTAATTTCCTTCTTATCTTGAACATCGAAAGAAGTATGCGAAATTTTATCGAGAAGTATGAAAATTCTGCTTTAGGGGTTGGAATGAGAGTGGTTTTCCGAAATCACACGTAAACAGTGACTTTCCTCTCGTTTTGAATATCAAGTGTGCAAAATTTCATCATGCTCGGAATAAAACTGCAGATTTGTATTCAACCCAAACATCGCCCGCCCGGGACAGCACAGCATCCCCACAAATACTCTGAGAAGATAATTTATTTTTATTTTAAAAAGATTTTTTTATGAAAAATCACTTAAATCATTGGTAATACTTTTATTCCTTATTTATTACTTAAATCATTGGTAATACCTTTATTCCTTATTTATCACTTCAATCATTGGTAATAAAATAACTTTATTCTTTATTTATTACTTAAAATGTTATAAATAAAACAATTCATATATAAAACAATTATTTATTATATTAAACATAAATATAGCTGATGATATAGCCAGAAGACTTTCGGGAACTCTCAGGGATCAAACTGGAATTCTTTACAAAATATGCCGTCGCCGCCACAAACATGTTTTTAGATACCGAGGCGATCTGGACAGCAGGGTCTCTCCAATCATCGGTAATATTAGCTTCTTCAATGATACTATATAATAATTTGGCAGCCACGACTCTGTTTAATTTGATTTCTTTCCTATTCGATTCAGTATTAGAATTATCGTCCAAATTTTTCAACACGTCTAAATTTCTGTCCATAACCCAGATTAGTAACGATTGCTTGGACGACCCTTCACATTCTAATATCATTTTACATGCCGAAGGCATTTGCAATCCGATCAACGACTCTTTCATCAAACTTTTAATCACAAATAGAACGTCGGAGAGCGGCAAGTTGTTGCTGACCAGCAACAGACCGTTTCTTTCATACGAAAATAGATTTGAAGAGGACGAATCCGTTGAACCATCAACAATTTTGCTAAATTTTAAACAAGAATTCCAAAATTTAAACGATTCGTCTTTCTTCGATCCTAGACAAGATAGACAGCGGTTGCAATGCGCCAATTCACGCTTCAAATTAAATTTCTTGAAATTATCTATAAAGTTCGAACTATCTACAATGAAATAACACATGCCATAAAACAAATCCGTCGCCGTGGGTTTGAAATTAGTATAATTGGAATTCAGACAAGCCGCAGTTTTTTTATCACTGTGGCAATGTTCGCCGTTGGCGCCGTGACAGAACCATTCCGACATATCCATATTTTCAGACGGCAACTCTAAAATTCTCTCAAATTTCATGTCGAAATCTTTAATATCTTTGGTAATTTTGTTTGAGCAGTTTGCGCAATGAAAAGAAACCGGCGCATTCTTTTCCAAGTTCAGAATTTGACGTTCGTTCGACGAGCTGATCAAATCCTGCGCCGAATCCACATTTGCGTTTAAAACCTCGTTGAAAAAGCTTCCGGAACAGTTAGGGCCCGACGGTTCGGTCAAAACGCGAAACGACAGAGCGTTTGTTTCTATTTTCAAATTTGACAACGAACCCGGCACCATTTTGCAAAATGGCTTCATATCCATGAATTTATTGTACCCGACGATTTCGTCTTCACTGTCGGAATAACTCTCACAACTCGACGTGGAATCCTTTCTCGATATGCGTCTTTTACGTGCGTACCTACGTTCCTCACATTTTTCCGGGAATTGACTGTAGCTGACGACTATGCAATCCGGTCGTATCGTTATTTTGAGACGATCTTGGACTACCAATTGAGAAGTGATGAGGAATATGTTACAACAGCGTAGACGCGGCCTTAGTTCTATGATCACACTTTTAACAATCTCCATCTTCCTAAAACCTGTATCTGATAAATTAATAGCAAAAAAAAATTATGAAAAAATCTCTTACCCGTTAAGAGAAAAGTAAAAAATCTCAGATCCGTTAGAGAAAAGTAAAAAAATCTCTAACCCGTTAAGAGAAAATAAAAATTCTCTTGTCCGTTAAGAGAAAGATAAAAAAAGATATCTTAAATGTTAAGAGAAAACAATAATATTACAAAATGTATTTTGAATGTCAGGTTAAAGGAAACACCCGTATATAATTTCTTCAACAACACTTGCAGTTTTTCGAAAAAGTAATTTTCAATGTCAATTAAATTAATGAAGTAATTTTTAATTTTTTACCACATTCAGTAAATAAATGTTTAAATTGGACAATGTCGTACACTTCTTCAACTTTGTTCTGCGTCAGTCAAATGTGTAACAGATCATATAAACTTGCACTGTCGCGCGTATTATGTCGAGATGATTTCGCTCATCAGCGAGTAGAGCTTGTCGTTCTCCTTGAGTACGCAGGGCAGGGTTGCTCGCTGGTAGTAATCTCCAACCAACTCAATGTTGTCGATGACTGTGTCGAGCATGTGCGCTTTTTCTGCATTTATACCTAGAAAAGAAGAAAAAAAATTCGTTAATTCACTGCAATATGTACATATTTATAAAGGAACCTTACAAAGAAGCAATTTTTAAAATTTGTAGATTTTTTACATCGTCCCCGTTAAACGCCGATTCTCGGCCCGTTTCAGTGTTGGATCAAATTGGTGATTTGATCGTCAATCATCTGTAACGGGGATAAAAAAATTATAGCCTTAGTTTAAAATTCGAGGATAAGAAATGGAAGAGGAAGAGAACATGTGAAACAATTGTTGTAAAACATAGATAATAGAAATGAGGGAGATGCGCCATGAAGCCATATTGGTTTGAGACAGCACGCACGTGTCGCATTAATCGTTCGCCCATACTACTGTTGTTTGCATCTACACACAGCAGAGCCTCGCCTTTATTTATATCTACATACCAAACGCATAACTTTCATTGCAAGGCCGCTTAGATAAACAGTTATTAGAGATTTTTTTTTAGAGAAACACTAATATTCTCGGATTACGAGTAACATGACAGTTTTTGAAAATCTTCTACTACCACCAAAATGAGTGCAAAATGTTGCTTGTGTTGTGATGGAGGACTTAGCCAACTGAGGAGTTTATGATGCCTGGATGGGACCAGACGCGATGCCAATTCAGTCATTAATCAGTCGTAGTTAGGTTGTAGCTCTATGACAGTCGGTACTCTTCCACACTGCATCTCCATTTGTTTCAATTATCTATGGTTGTCAAGCGTGACTTATAAGCACAAGTGATGATTGACAACTAATCACAATTTGATCAAAAGCTGAAGCGGACCGACAATCAATCGGCAGTTAACATGGATCGTTCAAATGTCAAAACGGCACTGATCGATGATTTTACGTTCCATCAAGGTTTTGAAACACCCCAACCTTAGAATTTTTAAAATTTCAACAGGCCGCCGATTCTCGATCCATTTCAGCTTTAGATCAAATTGTTGTGATTTGAATAAATGATAAATGTGATAAGAAAGGAAAAGCAATTGTATAAATTGTTATCAAACGAGCATCGAACCCCTAATACTTTTCATAGAAGAGTCGCAATTGAGGTGGGATGGTCAAGTATTTAGAATGCCAGAAGAACCAACTCCTCTGAAAATTTTGTATTTTTGACATTTGTAAGATCCCCATTAAACTTTAAACATTAATCTGACAACTATAACAAAATAAAAGTTGTGAATTTCTTCTGCTCGAATAAGAAGCTTAACGATCCGGGAGGACCTCACCATTAGAATCAATGCTACTCTTCATAGAAAAGTCGCAACTGAGGTGGCTTGGACACAAATTAAGAATGCTAGAAGATCGAATTCTGCAGAAAATTCCGAGTGCGCTTTCTCGAGAAGAGTTCCCGTGAGCCACCCTAGACACAGCTGGGATAAACAACTCCAGAAGCTGGGCCTAGCGCAGGATAGCGATGCCCGGAGGCGCCTTGTCAAAGCGATGGGTTCTCTGCCCGAATAATAGAACGAGGGGAAGAAGACATTATAATCAAAAGAGCCGTAAGTCCGTGGCAACAGCTCGCCCACGCTCGGGTTCATGGATAAGGCCTGTCTACGTCGCGGATGCGGGCCGGAAAGGCCAGTTGAGGGAGACTCTTTGAGCTCTCCAGCCAGACTCTCGACCCAGCATTGCTTTGTACCGAAGTGGGAGGGATGGATTCATACGTCCGTCACTCCTGGACGCACTGACCTCCAGATTCCTACTCACCCCTCATACCTTTTTCCCTACCAGAACATCCTCTCCTTAAAAAGACCCTCCACACAACTTCCCCCAGGTGATATAGGCCTTGAGGAAAAGAATTTCTCGCTGGGCGGAGTATCTGTAAAATAAAAAAAAACAAGCTTACCAGGGGCCTCGTGCTGCAGATAGGTAAAGTGCACGTGGAGGTGGTAGAAGGTGGGCTGGTAGTGCAGGTACACTCGCAGGCGAGAACGATCCAGTCCGTACCGCTTCTCAATTATTTTCTAGAATAAATAAAAAATGGTTAAAAACGGAAAACAAAAAAACTGCATGTAATTCAACCTGGTATAATTACTGACATACCGCAGTGTACCGTTGATGCAAACACAGCACAGATGCATTGCTTGCATGCAGCATATTATTCGACTTCAGAAGAAAATTATAGCAAAATTTAAAATAACATACGAGGTGTGTTCAAAAGAAAAGGTGAATTTTGAATTTTTTCAGAAAAGTATTTATTTATTCATCAATATCCATTTTCTCCCCTTCAAAGTAATCCCGCTCAGATATAATGCACTTATGCCAGTGCTTCTTCTAATCCTCGAAGCACTTCTGCAAAGCGCTTGTACCACTTATAAACACTTTTTTGAGACAAAGTAGACTCGCCGAATGCCACAGTCAACATTTTAAGTGCGTTGGAGCACTTTGTTCCATTTTTAACGCAAAATTTAATACATATTTTTTGATCCATTTTTTTCAAAAGTAAAAAATTGAAGAACACACAAAAACGTGACTAACCTTTCCAGTTGTCAAAAACAAACCACTAATCCAAAATGGCTGATAATGCTAACATATGATAAACATATGTGTACCAACATAACAAAAAAAAATTCGATAATCGAATGTACACAGCCCGCGAAAATTCAAAATTCACCTTTTCTTTTGAACACATCTCGTATTTTTATTCAGGTTTATCTTCATACAATTGTTGGCAGTTATAACGAGGACGCTTCACTGATATAATGTACAAATAATTTTCTCAACACAATTTCTAGATACATAGATTGTTAAGTATGAAAATAAACAATTTTCGAAGTAATAACAGACAGAAGTGGTGATATAGTGGGCGATGAGCGGGGAGGCCGCTGGTGGGAATTTCCTTAAATCCCGTTAGGGAAGGATTAATACTTTTCTGATAACTACCTGTGTAAGTTCACATACCGTCAAGAACAACCCGACAAACCAATTGTTTTTATTTGACCGCATTTTTTTTTTTATATGTATACCGCACAAGAGTCCCAACTGCTCCCAACCGTCTGGAGCCAGTGAGACTATAGCATTCCCAATTGGGGAATGTTGTGAGGCTGAAGGTATTGGGGAGGGGAAGGAGAAGGGGAAGAGGAAGGTTGGGAATACCTGGCTATTCAGATCTGGTCACCAAACACGGCTAAAAGCCATTTCAAGCAACGTTTCAATTCTGAATGGTGGTCTTTCACCAGGGCGATACTGAGAGTATCTTCCACTCTGGAACGTGCGCAAATATACTATATATTATATTTAAATGAATTAATTGTGAAACAACACAAATTAATTAAATAAAATTTACTTGCATACGTCGGGATTTGAACCCGCGACCTTCGGATTCGTAGTCGAGAGCCTTACCCCCGACCAATCTTGGAATAAATTCTCCAATTCCCTGTAGCTGTGAGCAATATAACGCACAATTTCACAATATCGACATTCTTCACAATACCCTCAGAATATCGAACCGAAGTAATACGTACCAACCACAAATTGATGCACGAGTATAAAATGTATCGAGAGCGTCTCCTGTCCCGATCCTATCTTCCTCTCCCCCTTCCTTATTATTTTTTTTTTTTAAATCTTGTTAGCTTCATAAATAAAACATCTGTATTTAACCACTGTTAGCACAAGAAATTTTGTTGGTTTACCTTTTGTTAAACTTCCTTTGTATTAAAAGCTGTTTGTTTCTAACAAATAAATAAATAAAAGATTGTCGCCAATGTGAAACATTCCTATCCATCAGGCACTATGCAAAATTGTGATACAAAATCTGCGAAAATCATGTGAAAATAGGGGTTTGCAATTTTGTTCCTTTTTTACATCTTCTTTTGTATTACTACTAGTCGTCAATTTTGCTTTAAATACCAACAAAAACATACGAGTACCTACATCCCTACATGGGGTAAGTTTTCGACAGTGATGCACAGTTTTTTTAGCAGACGGGCTATTTTTACCTATTTATCAAACACGGCTCGCGACCTGTAATTGAATTTTAAAATTTTTTTGAGTGGGGACGGCGTTAAGAGTGAAATTTATGTTTTCACATTTCTTGGGATTTTTTGATTTTCGTGTGGTGCAAACGATTCTTCAAATTTGTTCCATTTGGGACATGCGGTATGAATGAACGAAAATTCAATAAAAAATTCTCAGCTAGGGTTTTCTAAGAATTACCACAAACACTTGATGTTTCTCTATAGTCACGCGTGCCGTACGAATTGGGCTGCGGATTGCGCATCATTGGTTTGTGACAACTAAAATTTTACAACTGAAACCAATAACAATTATGACAAGTTAGGGTTTACAACCGAAACAATATGCGCAAGGAAGTGATAATAATATGGACAATTTAGTGACATTTTTCTTGGAAGTTTCGAACGAGGTGATGAAATCATTTTCAGCTAAAACAACATCAATAAAGTAGTATTTTTCAATCTTAGCATTCTAGCTCACTCAAAAGTCATGATCCGCCACTGGCCAAGGATATCCGTCCGAAGATATGCAAAATATAAAAATCTTAAAAAATTCTTGTGAACTCTATCGATGCACAAAATGTAAGATAGTTTGTTTAGGATCCAAATGATAGAATTCGACTCAAATACACTTACTTATACACTAAATTCGTCCGGGCTGCAGCCTGCAGGGTAAAGATTGGCTTGACGATAGAAGAAAAAGAATTTACATTACCTGTCCCTTATCCCTGATATTTTTTAACAGCGGCAGGTGCTCCGATCTGAGATCCCTGATGGATAGGATCCCGCAGACCCTGGGAAGTGCCAGCAGGTACAGAGTTTCCTGAGAGTGTCCGTCCCACTTGAGGTCCGGCAGCAGAACGAAACCGGTGTCGGGGCACGGGTCGTCTAACACGATCCTGTCAGCTTCCTTCTTGCCATTCAGCACATTGTAAAGCCACTGGAAAAACAAGAATTACAATGTGATATCACAAGTGGTAGAGAGAGTTGGGCGGAGTTCGATGACCCGGTGTCCGATTCCGGTTCTTTTTAAGAGATAATACATTGTCCTTATCCTTAGGCTTAAAGACATTTTTGCTTAACTGCCATTTCGGTTCTCTTGGATGACAGTTGTCATTCAGCGAAAGATATTCTATAAAAATATTGAAATTTACGTAGTTTTAATGTTATTTTTTTTTTTTTTTTACAGTAACTCCACACAGGAGACCCTGGGGGAAATAATTTCCCTCAAGGCCTATATCATCTTTGGGGATGCTGTGTGGAGGGTCTTTTAGAGGATAGGAAGGAGTGAACTTGTGTCTTGAAGAGACCCATGTTATAGGATAGAGGAAACACAGAGGCCGGCACATCATTCCACAGCTGAGCTGTTGAACACAACAATGAATCGTAGAAGCGACCCGTTCTCATGTGACAAATGTCAACCGTGTGCAAATATTGGGCGCGTGTTTGGCGTGTTTCCCGACTATGCACCGGTGCCGAAGGGATCAATGACGCTAGTTCCTCGGAGCATCTTCCATTAAAATACCGGTAGAACAAGGACAGCATTCCCACCTGACGTCTGTGCTCCGAAGATTGCAACCCGTTTGTTGAGATAGGCGAATCTATCAAACGGACCGCCGGTTTCTGCAGAGTCAAGGGTTTTTTTCAGATATTTTGGGACTCCCGACCAGAGGTGGCTGTCAAATTCTACAGTGGGGCGCACTTGCGATTTGTACAGGGTCAGCAGTTGTGTACTATTAAAGTATCTGCGGGCTCTGTACAATACGCCCAGCTTCTGAGAGGCTAACTTTACTCGGGCTTCGATGGAGCCCCCATACCTGAGCTGGTCACTTAAGGTTACACCAAGCATATCAATAGAGGGCTTGTTGGGAAGATTGCTTCCATTAAAGGAGACTAGATTATCATTTCGAGTTATGGCAAGTATTGACCTTAAACATTATTTGTGAGTTATTTATCGCCTGATAATGCTATTAAATTAACTGAATTAACAAAATTGCAATGTTTGTAAAGTACCTGTACCAAAAGCCCGAAATGTCAGTGGAAGTTATAATAAACTACATGTGTTGGGTGTGTCTATTATTTTTAATAATACTGCGGTATTCAATTTATTTTAATATCTTATTGAAGGTTATAAACCTCATTGTAATATTTAACCATCGGAGAAGATAATATTAACATATCCTAGATTAAACACGAAACTGAAAAAAAAACAACAGAAAATAAAAAGGTATCAGTCGCATCTGGGACTCGAGCCCAGGACCAGTCTTTCCGGGACAACCGCTTTGCCGACTAAGCTAATGAGACCAGTTCAATTTACACCATCTTCACCGATATCATACTTCAAGTTCAAGACTTGTCAATATTATCCTCCATTTTAAATCCCATATTATTGGCTGCTATTCTTATGATGATTACAATTGCAATATGAATAGAGTCTCGGATACACCGATCCTATTTTTTATTTAAGTCTTGAACTTGAAGTATGATATCGGAGAAGATGGCGTAAATTGAACTGATTAACTGAGTAAATTTTACCGTGTTGAAGCTTGGGATAAGTGAAACCGGTTGGTGGTAAATTAAAAATAAATAAGTGGTTCCAAACAAAGGGGACTTTTAAAAGGACTTACCTCTAAACTTAACTGTTCACTTAAAACATACGGCTTAGTAATAGTATTATATATTTCCGGAGTCTCCAATACAAGGTGCACAGTTTGTTGACTGAACTTGACTATGTGTTTTTCCGTAGCGGGGTGAATTAGAGATATCTTAACACCTGAAAGAAAATAAAGATTGAAAGGTGTGGGTTTCAGCGTGAAAATGAACAATCTGAAAGTATAACAATTATTTTTATTAGCCTGAAACACTCATCCAAATTGAAAAAAACCTTCCGAGAAAAGATAAATGTCGCCGACAGGACTTGAACCTGCACCCTTCTGATATCCGGTCAGATGCTCTACTGTTGAGCTACGTCGGCTTATCGCAAACCCGCCAAGTTAATCAATATATGCTAGTGTTTCATTCAATAATTACGGTTTTTTTATTATATTTCACCTGTAAACAACCAACTTTATTAGTATGAGGAAGGCTTGTGACGGCTAAATCCCTCAATAGGTGGCGTCGAGACAAATTATGGCTTCATTTATTGGTGAAAAATGTTTTTGACTTGTCAAATATTTATTAATTCATCAAATTAAAATTATTTTATATCATGTAAATGAAATCCCCAGCACGGGAAATCCCAGTGAGGATATCATTATTAAAAAAAAAAACATTTATTATTATTATTATAAGTTATAGTTACATGCATCAGCGTGTCCGACTGGTAATGCAAAAAAAACATACTTTCTTGTTGTGGGATTTTGGACCTTAAAATATAGCTTACTAAACACAGCTTACTAAATTAAATCATATTCGTTTGCCAACACAATAATAAATCACATAACAATTCTTGCTTTTCGTTTTTTCACACGCCACTCGTCTGTAATTTAAAACAAAATAACACCTTTCAAGTATCATTCCTTGACGCGCAATTCATTTGGGTTTTATTCTGTAAAATCTTCGAAAATGTAAGTAAATAAGCGTTTTTTTTTGTAATTACATTTATTTAGCTTTATAGAAATATAATAAGACTTCAACAATATTTTCATCCAGATTATAAATATATTTTTATATCATTAGATTTTTTTCTTTGAATATAAATAGCTATTCTGGAGAAATTACCAATAATATAAATATATATATAATGTTTATAAATATAATAATTACATTATCTGGTAAGACGGAACAATTTACAAAAACATAATTTTGCAAAAAATGGGTAAGTTATTACGAAAATAAATTCAGCTGGTGCACGGCAGGTCGGCGCGCAGATTTACCCTCGGCACACGACAGAATGAATAGACCATAGAAGCTCAGTGTTCCAAAAGTTATGACTAGTTTTAAGGTTTTTTTTCTTTTCTAAACCCAAACTAAGAACCTAATAACCTATTTTAAATATAATACGGTACATTAATTATATATAAAAATAGGTTTTTAAGGTTTGTTTAGTTTGGGTTTATAAAACAAAAAACTAACCTAAAAATTCCATTCAAAAACTTCGAACTTCACTGAGCTAAATTAATTTATACGCATTATTTTAAATAGTTTTCTTGTTGTAATTCAGTTAAAACGAAGCGTCATTTCAATAATCTATGCGCGTCGAGAACGAGTCTGAATTGTAAAACTTTACCATAATTTATTCCAATAAATTGAATAATAATTCAACCTAACCTCAAACTTTATGTTTTGGCAACGAATAGAAAACTTGAATGCTGACAATGTCAGAGCTATTTTAAAGATCAAACATCGAACTCCTAACCTCTGGACTCAAATTATCACAAAACTGAACACTCAAAGATAATATCAAAAATAATATTATAGCAGCTGCTGTGGAGGATGAACAGTAAATAATGAATAAGTTTACTTACTATTTAGGGAAGGCTTGGGAAAACAGTCGTAATTGGAGTAAATATCGTTGTGGAAATGCTGCTTGACTTCATTCACGTCGTTGAAGTACCCTTTCTCATTTAAATCCGCTTCACTGAAGGCCTTCTTTTCCAGCGTCAGAACGGCATCTCCATCTTTCCCGTCCAGGCTGCCCAGGATGTAAATACTCTTCCGGTTGCTGTTGCCGTTCAGGACTCGTCTGAAGAGGAAGTCTCCCAGTTTGAAGTTGGTCTGGTCTTCAACGACTTCATTGTTTGATAATTCGGGGCCAAGGACGTCATCGGAATTTCCAGTGCTGGCCATGTTGAGTAGAGATGGTCGGTTTGTCCCGGTGACTTTGCTGTCACTGGATCGCCCGATATTGTTTTTCTGAGGAACTGGTTATTTTTGGAACCGGTTGTTTTTTACGTCACCGTGCAGTGCAGACACATACAGTGGCAGGCACGGCACAGAAAGGACTATTCACATTACACCATGCGTGAATTTCATAGATAATGAGTTTCCGCTTTCCACTGCACTGTGTTGGTAATGTAAATCTAACCTAATACCCAAAATAATACAAAAATGTCAAAATAACCGGGTGTTAGTCCAGAGATGTTTGCGGATATTGCGGTGACAGCATTGTTTGTTATATTTCGTAAGAACCGGTTTATTACCCAAAGATTCGCTACATCTTCTCCCCCTGAGAGAAAAAATATCAAGAAGAACTGGTCAGTGGCTGAGTTGGCATTGCATCTGAGTTCCACCCAAGCGTCGTGAGTTCAATTCCTCGGCTGGCTAAGTCCATCATGACACAAGCAACATCTCCCGCTTACTGTGATGGTAGTAAATATTGTCTGGTGTCTATTCGTGTCTCGGGAACATTTTTTTTTTTGTTTTAAATGCAACATAGATCAAAAAGATTCCAAATCTGAGCACTTAACATATCGAATATATTTCCCGCCACCGGATACCGGTTCCATTTCGGTCTCCGGTAACTGGAACCTCAGTGACAGCCCATATCAGATGTACATCTCTAACCATGTTGGTATTGTTCAATTCCATGTTTATTTTGATGGTGCTGGCAGTTGTAAAAAAACTTCAATATTTTTGTGACTACCGTATTATCGCCATGGCGAATGATCACCATGATATATCCTTTGTAATACCTATTAGTAATGACCGAATTCACAGACATACTTAGTTTCTAAAATGTGCATTTCAAGTAATAATAATTCCCAGACTAGACAGGCCATAAAAAAATAGCCGCCCATATTGTTGTTATTGCCGGAAACGATTGTAAAGTACTACATCGTAAAGTAAATACCCTTAAATACTATTTTAGAAAGTCGGCTTTATTTTACAAAAGGGACAGTAATAAAACCTCAAAGGAAATGAGCCGCCCTTCGGAGCGGCCCGCCAAACAATACGGGTCATAAAAAGATCCCTACAGATAGACAAGCAACAGGGCTCTCTGACGAGAAGACAGTCCTCTAATTATCGCCGCGTTTGTACCTACTCCCGATCCGGAGGTACTTGGATACCTAGTGCGAACGCAAGGACTCTGCATACAAAGCAGCCACTGGACCCTGGACAGGCATCAGTAACTGAACTCTCATGATAATTCTTCCACCCTGTCAGCCAAGTGAATCTCTAACCTTAAGAATCAACTTTTTCGTATAATTAAGCCAGTGAATCTCTAGTTTTAAGAATACAAACTTTTACGTAGATTTAACGAAGTAAATAGTTAATTTTAAGTACAAATACTTTATAAGTAGATTTAAGTACTTGCCTATCTAGTTTTATTGAAATTTTGTTTCTAATTAAGATTAACTTTAGTTTAAGACTAACCCCACGATTATCAAAATAAATGACTTGTAAATACCTAAATTGCTTTTCAGTTCCTAACCCTTTTGCGTTATTCCTAGAATTATAACCCACTGCATTAAGTAGCGTCTTATCAACCATTCGAAATAGAAATATTGCTTGAAATGATATTAGCCTATATGATGACCAGATTTGAAGAGTTAGGTATTTCCCAACCCTCCTCTACCTACATTCTTCCTCTGCCTCCATCACCCTCACTCTCACAACATACCCCGATTGGGGCTACCAAGTCCCATTGACACCGGACAGTTTTTCCGGTCGTCCTGGCAACATCACCAATGTTTGACAACTAATATTATTATTTGACATGTATGTTGTTTTTGACGCTAGTTTTGTTTGTGCAATAAAGTTTCGTGTTTTCAAATAAATTTCCGCGATGGAGACTTTAGAATCAATTATAAAAATGTGTCGGCTTTGTCTGGAGAACGATGGATGCATTTCTTTGTTCGGAAGCGACGATAATGTGCTTATTACAGACATGTTATTAGCGTGTACGTCTATAAAGGTATATAAATACTACATCATGTTTTGATTATAAAAGCTTGCAATGTTTTTAATTACCCTTTTGTCTATGTAAAATGATGGCACCACAAAAATACTCTTTAAGAGCCTGTGCACCAGCAACTAAATTACATTTACTACTATTTTTATTTTGTCCTGCCGGCGACATTTATCTTTGCTCGGAAGGTTTTTTCAATTTGGATGAGTGTTTTAGATTAATAATTATTGTTTATAAAAATAATAATTGTTACCCTTTGCGCTATGCACAAAAATCTTGTCTTAAGTTTTTAAGAACTTTAGTTTATCAATTAATACATTTACTACGTTCATTCAATTAAAAAATTCGTATTTCTCTCGATTTCCGTGTTTTAATTTAACATGACGCTCGACATCATGATCTTGGTCGATTGCTTCAATGATGAGTGCAGATCTGGAGTTATGATTGAACTGCTACAAACCCAGAATTGGCTTTTTTTTACATAGATCGTATTTAATGACTGAATAATGTAAACTGATTTTTACAATAACTAAAAATGCCTTTTATGGC
>JAHDVE020004441.1:0-34275 GCA_022606495.2 Halesus radiatus | reverse complement strand
TCGTTGTAATATTTTAATCATTGAAAAAGATAATATTAACACATGTGTTAATATTATCTTCTTCAATGATTAAAAAGACTTTAAAAAGTTTGATGTAAATCTAATTTTTTCGCGTGCTTTCCATATATCTAAGATGAAAAAAATATATTTTAAAAATGGTGGAAAATAAAACAGATTTCTTTGATTGATTGCACCTGTTGTTTAGTATTTATTATTTATTGGTGAAATAAAGAATGACCACGTATAAAATATTCACTGAAGGATAAATGTGCTGAGCTCCTGACGATAATAGAACCAATGATCCATAAGGCTCCAATACTAAGGAAGAAGCATCGATAAGGTCTCTGAAAATAAAGTCGATCAAATGTAGATATCATTCTTTGTAATCACCACTTCATTAATATATATATCAACATGTTTATGATTTGTCTATACTTGACATTATTATTTTTTAGTATTCTCTATATTCGTGATGAGGAAAGTTTCGCTTTCGAAACATGTTGACATGAATATATTAATAAAGTGGTGAATATAAAGTAATTTTTAATTCATTTATTAATAATGACGCCACAAAGTGAATACAAATCCTTTGAAGAAATTATATTATTATTTAGTTTAAAAAACAGTTTAGTTATAAAAAAAACTTCTGCCAAGTAATTATTATTACGTGTGTGAGCTGTTTCGCCTACCGAAGGCATTGATAATTCTATGATAATGCCGTCGGTGGAAACAGCTGTCGCACGTAAAACATAATTACCTAGTTGAACTTTTTTTATAACTAAACCATTTTTCAAACTAAATAATAATTATTGTTATCAAAAAAAAAATAACATTAAACTTAAATGAATATCTACAAATTAAACTTCACGGGAATATAACACATTTAAATAAACCGATTAAGAAAACACCATAATTTAAATACGGGGAAACGTGTTATAAATGTAAAAACCGCACAGAATAGAGAATTTCAATTATTTTCTAACTTAATCGGTTTTATCGATAATAAATCATTGTTTTTAAAAATCCGTCCTAATTAGAATGGGGTGGAAGAGAATAAAATCATATAAATAAGTCGTCACAATGCAGTTTGAAAATATCCTTGACCGCCGAAACAGCTGTCACAATAATAAAAACTAAAAATAATTGCAGAACTTAATAATAACATTATTAAATTTGATTTACATTACTACTAATAATATAGTTGCTTCTAAATTTTGATTTAAATCATCTTAAAACTCGAACGATGCCGGGTAGTAAATGTTTAATAATGTACATATGTACTGTGAATAAATAAGATAGTAAAAGACTAACATTTAATAGGAAACAAAAAATGGGGGTTCCGCGATCGTAATGTTTTAAATGGTATTACCAAAATGGCTAGTTAGAAAATGATTCTAATTTAAAAAAACACACTTTTTTTATCATTTAACGCTTTGCAAGGAAGATAATTACATGGAATGGCAATGTTTATGTATTTCCGAAATCTATGAATCGAAATAACCATGTACCACCTATTTGATGTCAGTTAATTAAAAACAAAATCAAATTTATAAATAAACACAACAAAAATAAAAAAATAAAAAAGCGAATTACGAGTTTTTGCCTTGTTTCCTTAAAACATACTGCCAAACTAGAATGCAAAAAAAAATTACAAAACTTTTTAAAGGCAAAGTGATTAGCTTGGTATTACTACAGTAATGAAAAAGTTTAGTTAAACTTTATTAAATATCTACATTTTATTGTCAAGCTATAGGAGGTATATCAATGATGATTTATGGCAGGGTTGGCCAAGGCGCCGATCGCGAAGGTATTTTTGGTCGATCGCTGGCGCATAATATTCTACTATTTCTTATTTGAACAATTCAAAACTACTTGACGTTCCACCTCTTAAAATCCAGTACTTCCCCTTTTGTCTCATCACTAGTGAAATACATAATGAAATTATTGCAACGCTTTTTTAATATGTATTAAATATCTGTTCTCATAAAATATTTACATATTATAATTGTATTTTGGTTTTAATTGTTATCTCGAGATATAATCACAAGCGATACCATTCGATAGCTACAATTTTTTTTTATTAACTTGTCGCTTCGAGAAAAAAAGTTTGGCCACCCCTGATTTAGGGACATCAACAAAATAATACTGACGGCCGTTCTTCCCAACCCTACTAAGCAACTGTTTACCCAAAAAATTGCCTCAATACTGTTCAAATGCACAAATACGCTCTTCGCAAATGAAATTCTCGATCGAATTTATTATCAATTTAGGATATCGATTTTTGTGGATTAAGTTCCCCTCAGCATAGGACTAGTTATAAAAAGTATCAACGAGGTGAGCGAACTTCACCGAAATGTCATATGTCATTATTAGTTTACGATCTATTTTACGCGATTGGAATATTGAATGACTAAGATTTATAACCGTTTTCGAATGTCAAAACATGTTTGTTGTATAATAATAATAATAATTGGATGATTTTTATAGCGCCGTTTTTTGTGAAAAATTAACTCAAGGGTGATGTTTTAAATAAAACTGAACCTAACTTATTTGATATATCATATTATAAGGTACGTTCTGTCTTGTTTTTTCACGGACGAGAAACGTCAAATGTCAAATGTGCGAAACGAACAACGTGCTTTGGCACTATTACAAAAAGTCAAGTTCACACTTTATTTTCAACATATTTTTAACAAACACGTTTGTGTATTTAAATATAAAATGTTCCTATATGTATTAGTTTTTAAAACAGGTGATATGTATTCATAATAAATACAATTTTAACTCAATGTCAATTTTGTATCCAAAGTTTTTACTTTTATGTCATTTTATTGTCTTAAAAGACGGGTACTATTTTATCGCCTATGAAAGTGGGAGGACACTATTTTATTATGGGGGGGCACCTCTATAGACAATTTTGGATAGGAAATTCTTGGAAACAGGCAAATAGAGCGAATACTTAATAAAACACTTGGCTGATCGGTGACTTATTGATCATTGGAAAAGTTTGGAAGAACAGCCGTTAGAAGAAGAATAACTTACTCTTTTGTTATTTTAGAACCCATGTTCGTTTCTACGACGACCAGTTTGCTGTTCAATCCATCAAAAAGTGTCAGATTTACCTGATGATATTTGTTCCCAATATTATTTACAATAACGTAGGACTCGTGGCCGTGAAGTCTCCTGAAAATGATGTTAAACATTGCTTAAAAAAAAAACTTAAGGAACAAAGTCGCCGAATAGAACGAATTACCATATTAATGAGATACAAAACTTTATATAGATCATACATATATAATAGAAATTGATGTACATATATTAATAGTATTTTAATAAGCCTGTATTTATGTATAATTAGACGTTTTTTAATTAAATCAGAACTTTTCTTCCTTAATACGCACAAGTAAATAAAAATAAAAACAGTTTTTATCAGTTTATTTACAATGAAGAACGACTACTTCAGTCACGGGAGAGGCAAAATAATGTTTTATTTTTATTTTTATACCGTAATACCGCACAAGAGTCCCAACTGCTCCCAACCGTGTGGAGCCAGTGAGACTATGGCATTCCCAATTGGGGAATGTTGTGAGGCTGAAGGTATTGGGGAGGGGAAGGAGAAAGGGAATAGGAAGGTGGGGAATACGTGGCTATTCAGATCTGGTCACCACACATGGCTAAAAACCATTTCAAGCAACGTTTCAATTCTGAACGGTGGTCTTTCACCAGGGCGATACTGAGAGTATCTTCCACTCTGGAACGTGCGCAAATATACTCTATTGATTTTAAACGAATTAATTGTGAAACAGCACAAATTAATTAAATTATTAGGAGTTGGATATTTTTGGCTTGGAAAAGTGTATTGTTATATTATGAATATTGACAGAATTTCCCAGTGTGGCAGACAATCTAAGTATCGTCGCACCATGGTGAACGACCACTATTCGGAATCGAAACGTTGCTTCAAATATCGAAAGCTGTATCGGTGACTAGAACTGAGTAGCCAGATACTTCCCAATCTTCATCCTCTTATCTCTTTTCCCTCTCTACTGCGTTCAGTTTCATTTTAATTATACACCAAGCATCAAGTTGTCTGACGTTAATCTGACATAGCGATCAAAAACTAAAGATCTGACAGTATAATGTCACTCATTTGTTTTTCATGATTTTTCACGCTAGGTAGGACCCCGATTGATTAGTAACGATTGTTAGAATAATACTGACCTCCAAAACTAAGACACTCAGAGGCACGTTTCAAGTATTGAATAAAAGATGAAAAGTTATGTTTTTCGGTTGTGGAAGCAGGAAATTAACGGCCTCCGCGGTTCGCAAAAAAAATATTAAAAATAATATGAAGTGCATTTGGGGGCACGTTCCAGAGAGTTGAAACATTTCTTAAAATACCTTTAGCTGTGTTTTGTGACCGGATTTGAATAGCTACATACTTCCCTATATTCCGCTTCTCTATTTCCTTACTCCCCCTATTACACACAGCCAGACAGCATATCCCAACTGTGAATGCCTTGCTCCCACTTTACGCCGACGGTTGGGAGCATTAGAAATTATTATGCGGTATTCATATAAAAACAAAAAACAAAATAAAGTAAATTTTTGTAATGAAAATACCCATACTTAGGAGAAAAGTAAAACAAAAGCTTACAGTAATACCAAGCTGAGCTCCGTGAGAATAAAAACTAGTTGGCATGCATTTGTTTTGATTTGATCAATGAACAGAGCACGATCGGTTGAATTTGAGATAAAACAGACAAACTAAATAAAAACCAATTGTCGCATGATCTTCTACACCTGCTATTAGTTAGATTGTTAACTCGTTTTTACCCAGAGCGATGTTTTGATGCTCCATGCCATGTGGCTGGCAACACTCAGATACACTTCGAATTTATATATCAGTAGTGTACTTTTGTCGTACCTGCAGGGCTTCTATAGCGCCCCGGCTTCCGAGAGGCTAACGTAACTCCGATTCCAATAACACACCCGGCCTAGGCTGGCCACGACCGCATGGAGTGTTTCAATGGAGGATTTATTAGAATGAGTGTTTCCTCGAAGGAGACTTAATAACAAATTACCTTTACCTTACGAAAGCGAAAATATCGTTATTAAATGCAATAGACTCATATTTTCCATAGCGAAATGTCGGCAACGCTCTGAGACTGACACAGTTCCTGTAGATTTTATAGTGGCTTCTTTCACTTGATTTTTGACTCTCCAAATTAAGTGTGACGTAGTTCCGGTTTATTGGTAACCAAGTCTTCTTAGCTGAAGAGAATCCTAAAATAGTAGGAAAGACATGTTATTTACGTATTTGAAAATACTAACGTTGTAATAAAAAAATTAAGCACTGCAACATTGCATGCATCGGTGTATTTAAAAACATCTACACCACCTATAATAGCACCTATAATAATAATTTTTTATTTTTTTAAAATTTAATGTAAATCAAATTTAATAATAACATTATTAAATTTGATTTACATTAAATTTAAAAAAAATTAAATGGAGTTGTACGAATTAAACACAAAAACAATTAATAATATAATAATAATATTGAATTACTTGTATAGCGCCGTTTTTGTGAATAATCACCTCAAGGGCGCTGTAAAAATCTTAATTCCTATATTACTAGACATTAACTGAAGTTGGTTATACCTACCCCCTCAAAGCCACGGTTTAGTTCTTTAGCTGAAACCATTTGACTTGCTCGTAAAAATAAAATAATCAACGTAGAAGTGTTGTGTTTTAACTAAAATTTTATGACAATATTTAGCCAAAAAATACGATAAGATAAAAATAAGATAAGGTGGCATTAGCTACGTTGAATACAGCGCTGGTCCAGAGTAGACCGAGAGGTCCCGGGTTCGAGTCCCAGATACGATCGTTATCTTTTTTTTTTTGATTTTCTGTGTCTTTTCTGTTTTATATTTCATCTGAGATTTGTTAATATTATCTACAATGATTAAAATAAAACATGAGATTATCATATTGTTACAGTTAGTTACTCTTAAAATATCATTTTATTCCCCCAGTTTTCGTGAAAATGCAATGTTTCTTTTAAAGAAAATAATGTTATTTGTGTATTTCTTTACAAATCCTGTATAAAGGATTTTAATCCTGGCAGCTTTCTAAGGTAAATGTTAATAAGGTACCTGCATTCCTTTCATAGCTCCATTGAAAGGGAGATCTGACGGGATCTCGAGATTTCTTCCAATAATTGATCGAATCGTCTGTATTGCAGGCCTGTGGATCAACAGTGTCCTTCCAAGATATTTCCGTATCTACCATCCCAATTTCTTCACCCTACAACCGAAGTAATTAAATACCTCCATTAAACCGAAGTGGTGAATTAACAACATTTTACTTTCGAGGTGTAATTCCAAGGCTTCGAAGTTAACGTTTGTGCTTCAAAAAAAAGTTAATGAGAACAATGTCTTCAAGAAAATTCCTCTTCCTGCAAACGAAGCAGCGTAGCAGTAATCGCTTTAATAAAAGTATATTTCTTTAGATAAAGGTACGCTCTTTCGACATCGGTATTTGGTGATTAGATGAAGAATTTGTAGCTTTAACGAACGTTATTAGCTATTGCAACACCACCCCCCCCCCCTCTCCACCCTCTCTCCTCACAGGGGTAGCAGAGAACAAAGAGGATTGAACGCCATACAACTCCTGTCTTGGCATACACATTTCTATTGATGCATAAATTATATTCATAAATCGTCTTGCATATAATCTTCTATTGTACCAAACTCTTGACATGACAAAACGTAAGTATTTAATTCACGTCAAATGCTTCTTCTTCCATTAACTTTCAAATAGCAAATAAATTTTCCGTCATAAGGAACCCCAGCACATTTTTAATTTATTTAGTTTTTTTATCAATAATGACGTTCAAACTTAAATATCAGTACATTTCGTTTTTTTTTTTTAAAGTTAGTTTTCATCGTTAAATTAATTTTCAAAGTTTCAAATTTTCATAGCCCACCAAGACGCTCCAAATCTATGGCCGGTCGGTTAAGACCAGTTTTTAGGTTAGAATGTCAAATGTCAAAACACGGATGAGCTTGACCGCACATAATTTCATATTCTATTCATAGTAAACCATAACTAAACATAAGTATTAACATGTCTAGCATTACCTAGACATGTTAATAAAGATGTAGAATATGATATACTCGTATATATATGTATATTACCCTCAAACTGATCAGAAGCATACAAATTCAGCTGTTATGTATCACATACATACTCGCCCCACTGCTGTTCAATATCAGGTTATGCTCTGATTTTGTAAATAGTAACATTTTGTACATAATTTAGTCTGAAATGTAAATATGTTAGTTGTAAGCCTCTATTACTAGTTTTAAGTCGCTAGCTACAGGTCTAAGTTTTAAGTCGCTATCTATATAAGTCTTAGATGTAAATCACTAATTATAAGTCTGAATTAGGTATTTTCTAGTTATAAATCTTAGCTGTAAGCCATTAGTAATTAATCTAATATATAAATTATTATATATAAGTCTAAGTGATAAGGTATAGGTTAGATAAATTATGTTGTAAAGCGCCTTTGATGTGATTTTCTCACGAAAACGGCGATATAAAAATAATCCATTTATTATTATTATTATTAAGTAAGAAAATAATGTACCTTTTTAGTAACCTTAACTCAAATAATAATAATAATAGTATTGATAATTAATATTATCATAATATCCATATTGATAATTGGTTTTCTCAAGATTTCTCTAATTTATTTCACTAATAATAGTTTTTTTTATATTGAACAACAATTATAGAGCTTAAAGTCAACCAAATTAATTTTTAATTTCAACAAAACCAAAAAATATACATATTTAAAATACAAAATAACAGTGTTAAATAAAGTTGTCTATACTAATCTATAAACAGAATGCACATATGACGTCAGATGTTCCAAATGTAATGGTACCAACATAGCAAGGTGTTTAATGAGATGATTTTTTATTCATTTTTATAAACTATTTATAAATTCTACATATAATTATATACAATAATAGTTATGAATTTAGAATCGGCGTTTTCTGATCCATATGAGTACATATTTCTAAATCCATTATATTTTTCACTGGAGTTCCTTATTATCCTTTCCTCAATCTTGTTACTCAAGCTCTCATCGACCTTGAATTATTTTTGTTTCTCCGCATTCGTAAAACAGTTGTACCTACGTGATGGGTTTAAGAATTTAATTCAGTAACGTGGGTCTTACATTATAGGTGACAGCTATTCCCGGCAGCAAAAGGATGAGCATATTGAAGCCATCTATCCTCTCCACTCCGTACCGCGAACCAATTCGGGAATTGTCGTGATTTCCAATCTAAACAAGGAACAATACAAATAAATCAAGATGGGTTCTTATTTCCACACTTTACATTCAGATCAGATTTCTGCAGAGGAGAAAAGAAAAAGACAAAGAAAGACAAACATTTCCAGATTACGAATAACCGGGCAATATTTGAAAAACTCCTACTACCATCGTTATAAGCGGAAGATGTTGCTTGTACAATCGTGGAGGACTTATCGTGTAAAGGAATTAAACCAACGATTCATAGGGGAAACCCAGACGCATTTGTAAACTAATCCACTGAAGTGTTAAAATAATGTAACATACGTTTTGTAAACAGACATTAGCAGGAGCTACTGGCTGATGAAGTGATGAATAATATCATTTTTAACTCTAAATAATTATAGACATCCTCTTTTTTATGTTTTTCATACATCTATCAAGAAAGAATACATTTCACAATGATTGTATATACACAAAGTATAACGAAACACATAAAGTAAAAATATACAGTCTGGTAAATAAGTAGATATAAATTGATATAAAATTAACTCAAAATAATTTTGGTATGCATCCAAATCATTGTTTACATATTCAGCACATATCTTACGAAAAAGTCCTGATTTGTTTAACATCATTGCCTTTCATATTCCAATAAGAACTACTCGAACCAAAATTCTATTTTGACAATAATATCAAAACTGAGACATTCAGATGCACACTTGTACATAGATTGCACGCGGTCGGTATTAATATGCAGAGGAAGCTGATGTGGTTAACTGCACTCAATGTAGATACAAGAAGGCTATAATATCTTATCTCTTCTACAAATATTAATGAAACAATTTACGACTAACTTTATGACTCACTTTCATTGTTTGTTTGAGCAAATCATGTATTGTTTCTGTTTTATATACTGAAAACTCGTAGTGCAAAAACTGTAACGATTTATTGAAATGATTTAAAACTTTTTCCGGTTTATATTTTTGATCAGCCCATCACTGGCTAGTCTGAGGATGGCAGTGATAGACTGAAACCGATCCGGTCAAAAAATATGTATTGGAAAAAAGCATTAAATCATTTACTCCTGTTATGTAAAAAGCCTATTTGGATATGTACAAATAAATAAATTTGTTATGTACACAAGAGTTAGTATTTGAACATATGTTAATAATTACAAAAACTTTTATTTACGTGTGTGGTACCACCATTTTCACTTACCTAAGCTTTCAGTCCACTCAAAATAACTATTGTTGGATTCAGAGTTTTTTTTTTACAATTCTAAATTGCGTTATGTTCCTGCTGTTTCTAGTTCTTATCCAAAAGAATAAAAAAGATAGCAATCGTTCAAACGTAAACGTGACACAAACCAATAAATAATAAACTTCACCTTCTCGAAAATTCGTCATTTTTTATCTTATAAATTCCTCTTCATCTTTTATTATTATTTCTGTTGTGATGTCCAAAACATATAAACGAAAAATTTCATTATTTTTTTAAAACTTTCTGCTTAGTTAATATATGATTTTTTAAAAGTCAGCTCATTTCATTAAATTCTTTCGCATCAGTTCAGCATTGGTACAATTAAGCCCGGTTGAATGCCGTTTCAACCCGTGGTAATAATCCAAGTGTTCCACTATTCCGACCTTGCCGCGTAATAATTTACATTGGAAATAACTCATCGTCGTGTTTCGAATAACTCTAATCGAATATGCTTGAAAAAATGCAGTGATGTGTATTTCGGAAATAGATACTAAGAAATTCTCATAAATTCACACTGCTTCATCTCAGAAAATTATATCGTTTTTAATTTGAATATTTTTTTCTTTTTCGTTTGGTGCCGACTTGACTTGACTTGACTTCATTTAGTGATAGGATATAAAAAAAGGATCTGACAAAACGTACCGGACAGATTTTATAACTAACTATTCCTGTGCTTTTTTGGAGTAAAAATGTAGAACTTATTTTGATGCCCAGTGACATTTTTTTCAAATAAAAATATTATTGTCACATGTTGCCAAGTTACAAAAGAAAAACCATACTACTAAAGCCCCACCCCTTGCACCATATCATACTGTTCAACACTGCGGGAATGGGAGGGAGCGTGTATGCGGTGTGTTAAGTTGGTACCAATGGCGACAAGTGATAATTTTTTTTTTTTACGAAAATAAAACGTCATCGAACAACAAAATTACATCTGTATTTTTAATTCCAAATAAGCGCAGGAATCGCTGGTTAAAGTGGGTCGGTATTTTTACACCCTGTATAAAGCTGGATTACTCATTCCGTTCCGATCGTCACATTTAAAATAATCATAAATCGACAATCACTAACCCCGTTCTCGAATTTTATGATAATCAAACATTGGGAGGTCGATAATTGGCAATAAACGGGAGAAATTAGCGCTGATGGTAGATTTATGATGATGTGAAATGTGACGGTCGGTCAAAAAACTCCCCATATTTTTTTAAGCAGATAATAAGAAATGTGATTTACATAAAAAAAAATTAAGTCTACGAATTAAACACAAAAACAATTAATAAGATTGGTGTGTTATTATTTTATTCTAGTTTCAATGTATTGCTCGAGAACAATAATATTATTCAAGTATTACATACCACCCAGTTAGGAGTCTCTCCAAAAGGCATATAAGCCAGCCATCTGTCTATCAAATATTTAATATCCTTCGCAGATGATGACCTATCCATTTCTGCAACCAACCCGAAGTTGAAGGGGATGTGAGCCCCCTCGACCGTTGCATTTCCATAATACAGCATCGTCCCTTTAACGTCCGTGTAAGCTTCCGTCATCATTAACCTGGAAAATCGAAGATAATATAAACAAAGGGAGATATGGCATTGAAGCGTTCCGACTTTCGACAATCTACTTGTAAACGGCACGGACTATCAAAACGGCGGAGCTAATGAAATTTGTGCATTTGACGTGAATTTATTTATTTATAAGTACACAAAAAGGGTTGACATAAAAAACTACAAAAAAATGATAAAGAATAAATACAAACCGTCCAAAAATGGTTTACAACAACATGTAAAAAAAAAATAATGTGCAATAAACAAATAAATAAACAAACAAAAAAAAAACAATGTTTCTGTCAAGTAAAGTCAAGTGAAAACAACAGATTGGAGGTTTTTTTTTTAAATTAGCCATCCGAAATCCTGCCACTACAGTGGATGTTGTATAATCGACACATTCGCACAAGAGGTTGGGAAAAGATTAAGTTGGTTCGTTGGAAAGGAATATGGAAAACATAGGTAGAAACTAAGCAAGGGAGTCGCTGTTTGAAGGTAAGATTTGTTTTTGTATGGTTGAACAATGTTGGCGACACCTTGTAGAAAACCTTTTATGTAGAAAATGCAGTATGAGTGATTTCTTCATAGAACTTTGAACATAATCGAGGTATCTTGATTCCATATCGAGATGTTCATTTTGCAATTCGTCTATCATGATTTTAATATTAAACGTGAATGATACGGACCTATTGTATCAAAGATTAAATACAGATTATCAGAGATTCATCATAAAAATTAAGAATTGATAGATTAGAACATTATTTTATTTTAACAATGAGTTGCGACAAGAAGCCAAATAAATATCCCCCATAAATCTAATCTTCACATAAATGTTTTTTTTTCTCCTTCTTTATGAGACATTAAAAAAATCTTCGTAGAGTTTATAAGATCCTCAGATATGGAATATTTCATATTTTCCTCGCTCAATAAATATACCTACTAACTAACCAAATAATTTTTCGTTAACCAAATTTGCAAAATACAATTATGAACTCTCACACACTAACACATAGGTAAAGACAGGGTTTCATAATAATATGGGTGGGGATCTTACAAATGTTCATCCATTCTACATAATATCTTTTATAATTCTCCGCGCGTTTTTAATGAACGAGTCTAAATTTTTCATTTTGAACGTGGCAATAAATCAAGTTATTGAAAAGTTGCATTAGAACCTTGGAGGATTTTTTTGGAATAACCTCTAACCTCTTTAAATGTAAAAATGTTTTATTTCATCATCTTTGATTCAAATTTGTAAATGTGTATCTTTAGATGGATAAATAATAAAAAAAATATTTGACCGTTATTATTTTTGTTGTTTTTACCAACTTAAATGAAATTAAAAACCTTTAGAATGTAACAGTATTGTTGGGAAACTGCAACTTTGTCATGTCTCCAATCGTGAAAATCGATCAATGATTCAATTTTTCTGAAGATGTAAAACTAGATAAATTGTAATGACATGACAACTTTGAATTTTACTTAAGACCCAATCATTTCGTTTTATCAATTTTTTTTATTTAGTATGATATCAAATTTTTTTCAATAATCATTTTAATATCATCATCTTGACACTATAAGCGTTACAGAGTAAATAATCTAATCAAAAATAGAATATAAATCATGAACCTGGTCGTATTATCCGTTTTAGTGAACTCTTCAAAAAGCTGTCTCCATTCATATACCATCCAGTAAGATTCGTTAATATTCTTCGTATAAACGTGATCCAAGTATTCATAGTCCTCTGGAGTGTTACCGGCTAATCCAGAAACGGGCTCGTCGGGATATTTGCCTTTGAAATCATTCTTGTTTGCCTCAAATAAGAAGTTGATTGCGTCAATGCGGAAACCGGCGATTCCCTTTTTAAGCCAAAATCTTATGACATTCTGAAAAGAACGAGTAATTCGTAAGATAAATTTTGCTTTGTAATTTGAATCTTTATTTTTATTATTCAGAGCTTTCGTTTAAAAACTGTAAAAGGAAACATTTAAAATTACGAATAACGCTGGCGAACGGGGAAAAGTTTTTGAGCCGTTTCGTGTGTTTGTGGCATTCAAATTGCAAATGTTGTTCTAACCTAAAGATAAAACTATTAAAATGTTTCGTCATGATAAGCAAGAAGTTATAAAAATCATTACGTATAATCGGAGGCGTGTCTTTAACATAGGCACATAAGCACTGCCTACTTTACCTTACTCACATAAATATATATATGTATGTTTATTTATTGTAAAGAATCAATCTATTCTTTCAAAAATACGCACGAACGGATCAAAAATAGGAATTAAGTATGTAAAATAACCCACATGTCATATTAAAAAATGTCAGTATTCAACATTAAAAAAAATATTCACGTGTGCGCGATGCGCATTCAAGGAAATACTCATTTGTGTTAGTGTCGAAAAAGACCGTGCCTTTCGGTACAATCATAAAAAAATGGAATGCTTATGCATCCAGTAATTGCCTTTTAATATGCATAAATGAAATGATTATTAAGATATATTTTTTTAATACATTCGGTACTCAACCGAAATCGGATAAAGCCAGCAGAAAACATATCAATAATTTTTTCTCCCACTGCCTACCCCGGTTAAAAACGCACCTAAGCCCTACGTATAACTCTACAACTAAAAATTATTTCAGCTTTAATAGCTTTTACTTTAACGGAACAACAGAGCTATTACCGTTTTAATCTTATTAGTTTACCGGCACATTTTATTGGAATTTACCTTCATTTCCTCAACGACGCTCGGATTTCTGAAGTTGAGGTCTGCTTGTTGAATTGCAAACTGGTGCAAGTAATACTGCCCTCTCTCTTTCCTGTACTCCCAGGCGGATTTCCGGAAAACGCTCAACTTCGGTTAAAACAAAAAAAATACAAGTAGGCATTTTTATAAACTAAACAACAAAGAAAATGTCTTTAACTTTCTTTTCATAACTATTTGTGGCGTTATATATTAACTCTAGATTAATTACCAATCGACAAAACTTAAAAAAAAAATCATTGAATTAGCGTTGGATTAAAAAATAACAATTTAACAATAATAGTCGGCTGTTTTGATCATTAATGTCGGGTATCTCAAATGTGGTGCTCGTACATAAAACGGATTACTTATTTAATAGTAAGTACTATAAAATTTGTATACCACTTGTAAAATTGTACCTGTTCCTGGCTTAGGCCAAAGTAATTGGAATAAACTTTTTAAAATGCTAAATACCGTTTTATACAAAAGCGTACGCTCCTATGTATCTTCCCACAAATTAGCAGTAGTTTTTTTAGTGTGGAATAAAACTCGGAACCCGTCAACAAGAAACTCCAGGAAACAATATTATTATTATAAACGCCGATTCTGAATATTTTATTATTTTTAAATACGAAATACGTAAAAGTTACAAATCGTTATTTAAAAGTGAATAAAACGCCATTTCATCAAAATGCCTTATTTGGTTGGTATCATTTTATCGACGCCGCGCGGCTGTTTGAGCGTTAAATCTTTCTGTGTAAATTCGTTCTGTGTGACCGTGTGACGCTTGTGTGACGTAAGGGATCTCCCCGCCATTTACCGCTCGGATTCGCTCGAGATTAAAAAATCTAACTTTGAGAATTAATTTAATTATATGAAAACAAACTGCCTCCGTGATTGATTGGTCACGATGCTCGACTATGAATTTGGAGGTCGCGGGTTCCAATCCCGGGTTGCTCTAGTAAATTTTATTTGTTTAATTTGTTCCAGAGTGGTAGATACTTTCTGTAATGCCCTGGCGAAAGAAAACCATTCAGAATCAAAACTTTGCTTGAAATGGCTTCAGCAGTGTTTGACGACCAGATTTGAATAGCCACTACTTAGTTCTTCCCCACCTTCCTCTCCCCATCGCCTAAGCCTCCCCCAACCTTCAATCTCGCAACATACCCAAATTAGGTATGCCATAGTTTCACTGGCTCCAGACGTTTGGGAGCAGTTGGGACTCTTGTGCGGTACCAACATAAATAAAAAATAGTGATTTTTAGGTTAAAAAGTTAACACTTTTTTTTTAAATGGACTACGATTCCTTATTATTACGTTTCCACGTGTAGCCACAATGTATTACATAATTACACCTGCTTAGGACAAGTACAGTGCAGTGGCACGTGTTACCCAATTATTCGGTGGTCTCCGTTGCCCATTGACTATAATGGCATCCTCCCACACGAACCAGTCGGCGTAAGGACTCTTCGCATTCAGAGATTGTTGGAACCACTCTCCCTCGGTACTGGCGTGGTTCGGCACAAAGTCCATTATTATTTTGATGTCTGAAATATACAATTGTTCTGTAATCAATTCAATTTACATGTCTTCGACGAATAAACAATAACATCCAAATATCCACTCCCAAATAATAACGTATTATGGATTTCAACAAATATTCGAAATTCACTTATGTCTGAAACCTTCCACATGAAGTTGCTCTCCAAAATCTAAGCCAAAGAAGCAAAACTCAATTATTTACTTATACAAAATGCTGCCTATTGTCATCGTGTGTAAAATTTCTCGATAAATCACTTTATTCTGTAACTAATATTTTTTACCATTCATTTTAAATATATTGTTTTTATATAAACGATTTACTATACAGTATATAAACACCAATGTAAACGAAAAAAACCATCACGTAAAATTTAATATGTGGGCTGTTATTTTCAAAAAAAAATATTTTGTTCAATCGTTGATGATTAAAAAAAATATATATAAAACTGATTTTAGGTGTTGATGGTTTAGAAATGACTTAGATTCTAGGGACATATAAAGATTAATCGTCGATAATATAAAAGCAAAATTCTAAGATCCGCGCGTCGGGAACTGAGTCGAACTACGTAGTATCGAAGAATTCAGAGAAACATTATGATGCACATTTTGGATATCAATTTAAAAGAGTGGTTCCGTATTAAAAAAATATTCCAACTTAAAAAATAGCAATGTCTTGTAGATTCGAAGCAAAAATTAAAAAAACCTTTTTTTATTATTCTACGTTACGTAAAATGAGATTCTGTTTAAATTGAAAAGGATTCCTCAAGGATCTGCGTTGTGTATATTGTCATTTTGCAGATCGATTTAAATTTTTTAGGTTACCCATATGAACACTTATAGAAAATGTACAGATCAGATAAATATTTCCTATTTGGAGTATTACGATAGAAATCATACTCTGTTACAATAAAGACTTTAAAAGAAACAAGAATATGATTTCAATATTGCAAGAAAAAATCCTTAGTTCCTATTTACAATTCATCCCTCACAACTCCCTAGACGGTAAAGGTCGCACGTCCTCGTGATTGTATGACAAAAACAGATATGTAAGACTACAAAAAAATACCCATTTCCTTTGCTTTGTCGAGTAGCTCATCGAAATCTGCCATTGTGCCATACTCGGGTTGAATGTCATAAAAGTCAGATATGTCGTAGCCAAAGTCGTACATCGGGGACTTGTAGATTGGAGAAATCCAAGTGGAACTTATCCCCGTACTTGCCAGGTGGTGTAATTTGCTCGTAATTCCTGTGGGACACGACGAACATTGATCAGTAATCCCAGGCTCACTAGCTGCTTCAAATAACACTCAGACATTCAGATGTATTATTGACACAGCAAAGACATTAACTTAATAATCGAAGTTTCTCGGTTCATTAATTTTGGTATAGAGGGGACTTAGTTTTGGTAAGGCAAATGCTGTAAACTAATTCCATAGCCGTAATAGAGTCGCAAAAGTAACCCGTTCTCATGCAGAAAAATAAAGTATAGTTACCATTTTGCTCTTAATAATTTTAATTTTCATAGTCATGATTAAAAGTACTGAAAATGCAATGTGTAAGTTTTCAAAAAGCTAATTTTAAAAAAATATGTAGAGAGATCTTTATTCCCACTGGGTGTAAGTATTACGCGGTATGTAAGGTCGGAATACTGAGAATGTTGATGTATTACCGCGACCTAGATATGGTTCACCAAGTTTAAGGCCGGCTTAACTATACGAATGCTGAACCGGCGCGTAAGAACATAATAAGTATGACCGAATGTACGTACCTTTCAGGTCGCCGATTCCATCCCCGTCGCTATCCATGAACGATCTGGGATAAATCTGGTAGAATACAGTGTTTTTCCACCAATCATCGCCGGTTGATATCCTTTGTTGGAAAACTTCACCTTGACAGTATTGAAAAAAAATAATCCACATAAACAATGAAGAAAAGCCTTTGTGCCCGGCTGACAAAGACATAGTTTGACGAGAAATGTTACAGATGTTTCTTGTGAGATATATTTTCTTAGGGAACTTATCATATGTTTTGTCAATAATTTTCATATATCACAAGAGGACAAAATCAGAACGGAGTTATTTTTATAATAATTTTTCTCATCCTACACAACTGACTGAACGTAAATCAATGAGCAATTTATTAAAGTGTTTAACTTAACAAAAATCAACAATTTATTTATTTTACAAATTCACTTTTGGCCTTCGTAGAAATTTTATATTGTATTTGAAAAGAGAATAAGCAGTTGATTTTGACGTCTCTATTAGATGTATTATTTGCTTCCAGTGTTGACTGCTTTATTCGAACAATTTTCCATACGCGAGTCGTGCGTCGTTTATGCGTGAAAAATAAATAATAAGTTTTCCAGGGGAAATTCCTTATAAAGGCACGTTCTTTATCGCTCATCTCAAATCTTGACACTCAACTGTCACATTCCAGTAACGATATTTTATGGAAAAGAAGTAATATTTTATGTTTCGAGCTTCTTAAAAAGCAGAGATTTGCAAGTTCTGAATTTTTTTTATTTTTTTTACCTTCACTTTCACCAATCAAACTTAATGATCGCTGATTATTAAACTCATCTCGTATCGTTGTCATCAACTAAATTCGTGGATTAAAATCCACAAAGTGACGAATTACTTAAGTGGGGTTCACGTTGGTTTTCAGCAGGCTACACTGACAACAAATTCAATATAAAAACGTTGCTTTCAAATGTGCGATAAAAAAAAATCGTACTATGTTTTCTGATATTTAATATCATTAAGCTCATGTATACACTTATCCGCTTTTATTTGTAGGCATTAACTATTTAATCATTTTTAAATATTTTCTTTTGAAGAGTGTTATTCATCATGATTTGTAAGTCAATTTTATTTATTTTCTACCGATACATCCGTGTGATTAACTGGCCTTCTTAAAACTTTTCTGTTTACCTATTTATATATTAAATTTTATACGGCGCGTAAGATCGGAATAGTGATCTTCTAATCGGAACTAGACGAATTACCACGGTGTGGGTATGGTTAAAACAGCTTTCAACCGGGATTAAGGCCGATTTAAATATAGCAACTCTGGACCGGAGCGTAACAATCTAATAAGTAAGACGGACTCAGTACGATGGTATTTATTACCAGTCTCGTAAATAATAAATGAAATAAATTACTACGTTACACCATATTTAAAATAAATTGGAGATCCGGAAAGAATGCAAGGCTGATGTGAGCACAGTGAACAAGATAAAGAAAGAGACCCTTAGATGATGGTAGAATAAGTCGGAGATGTTCTAGGAAATACGAGTATGGCACGAACAAGCGAATCAAATGCTTGAGCCAGGTCATGTCAAAAGTCACATTAACATTTTTATTTATTTATTATTGAAATTAAGTACAATTTATTTCACTTTACAATAGTGCACTTCTCTTATAAACAATGCTGGTGTAGAGTATACATATTGCGAAGACATAGATTATGCTTGAAAATGGTTTACATGACAATCTTACATAGTTAGTAGTTTACATTATGGACAAGTCAGAGCACATAGTGACATGTTTTGATGTACTAGTTATAATAAACATAACAGAATGTATGTAAGTACAATAAAAATAGTATATATACGAGACGATGCATGAACGTGAATGAAGGAAGGAAAGTGTTCCCGACAGAGTTGTGTGGTGGTATTTCCTCTAATATAATATATATAACGTGTGATGGTTTGTTAGAAAGTTACACGTATGTATTTCAGGCATAGAAATGCGAGTGCTCGAGAGTTATCTTATAAAGATTGTTTATTAAATCCCTCAAGAACTCGAGTTAAAGAACCGCATTTTCAATATAAAATATTGTTAAAAATATCATTTAACGTGTGGGAAATTTACGCGAATAAAAAGGTTAATGTCGACAGGAATCGAACTCCCTCCGCTAAATGAGCTATTGATGAGATTTTTACCTGTTAGTAGCTGAGTTTACAAATGCATCTGGTTCCCACCCAGACATTACGAGTTGAATTATTTTGGCAGCTAAGTCATCAGTCATTGCACAAGCAACGTTTTCCTCTTATAATTATGGTAAACAGAGTTTTTCAAATAATATTGGCAAGATATTCGTAACCCGGAATCGTTTGCCTTTCCCAAAAAAAAAGAAAAAGACCTTTCGAGGGACACACAATTAAATTATTGATATCATTCAATATTATGACATGATAATCGAACACGGGTATTTCAATTTAATTAGTCGAATGAAAATTTTGTGTCAAAACGAACGTTTATTTTGTGGAGTCAAGCCAGCATCCAATTCACAGCTCCAAAAGTTTATCTCCCGTGGTGAAACAATTCATCTTCCGCTTATTGTACCTCGAGGGGTTATCCTATTTTCCTTTGCTTTTATTGTTTCCGCCATACTCCTGCACAGTTTGCTGCTTAAACTCCTTTTCATCACATTGTTATAGGTACCATCACAGATCGCTAGGAATGCTTTTCAGCCATTTTATTTGAACGTGTATGGTATTTATCTTGTACCTGAAAAAGTAGTTAGTTTATATAATATAATGCATTGAGAAATGATACTATTATAGTTCTCTGTTTTAACCCCTTTTAATCACGTTGTTCTAAGTATCACAACAGATTGCTAGGAATACTTTTATAATGAATTATAAGAAAATTCATATATATACATAATATACAACGACAGTGTAACAGCGTGAAAAATGAAATACTTAATACTTCACCATGTTATACCAAGATTCTGTAAAAGATATTAATCACTATAATGATGTTCTTGTATATAAATATTTACGTTTTTGTTGAATTATTGTAAACTATAATTTCGTTAGCTTTTAGTGGTAACATAGTTTGATAGTATATCAGATCTGCATTGTCATGTCTTCCTATCCTTCTTCTATTATTTTTCCCTGTCATTCTATCCACCTCACATATTATTACATAAACAAATCGAATCGTTTTGAAGGTGGAGCTTATTTCAGTTTTATTGATACATTATATCAGAAATTGCAAATTATATAAGTCATGAGACTAGTAAAATGATGAAGATGTTATTGTCTCTATTTGAATGTAGGCTCTTTAAGTTTAGTGGCACATTATAATGTTTTCATGAGTATTATAGTATATTCCTGGACCGTATATAAATGGAAAACCGGTTTAATAATAAAAAAAATATTATTTTCGTTATGTTCACTATTTGACAAAATAGTTTTACGCTTGAACCTTCATTGGGTAACTATAGAATACTTGAAAAGGCCTGACAATGTTTTCTCTCTCCTTCAATGACCATTTCCTTTACAAGTTATACTACAGTATAATATTACATTATTGAATAATAAAATTAACCCTGTTTTTTATGCATTTTTTGACAACAGACCATTCGAGAGATTCCATGAATGATTCCATTAAGGGGACAGTCTTCCAATAGTTCATGTCTCCATTACTGTTTTATTCCAAAACTGATGTTCTAATGTTAAAAGTTAACACTACGAATTGAGGGTTGCATGATAATTCAACACACGTATCAATAGGCACACTTTTAAAAAGTGTAGTAGTCATTAAAAGTAAAAAAACATCAGAACCTGCAAACCTTATTAATTAACATAGTTAGGTTAGATTAGGTTTTCCTGGTAGTTTTTTTTTTTGTAATTTAAATCACTTTTAAAAAGAGTGCCAATTCTTACTTCTGTTGATTTATCCTGTCACCCGAATTAAGGTGTGTTGTGAGGGTGAAGACAGAGGGGATTGATGGAGATAGATGGGAGATAATAGCAATGTCGCAAAGTTCCTAGAGTTACAGATCTGGTTGCGACACACGCCTAAAACAAATCCAAGCGACAATTTGTTTCTGAATGATGATATTTCACCAAGGCGATTCTAAAAATATTTAGTGCTTTTGGACTAAAATATTCTTTATTCTGTATTTTTTACAATACAAAAAAAATCCATAGAACGGTTTCAAACCCGCGACTTCTGGTTCCACAACCAAGAATCTTAACTGCTCGGCCACGGAGATCATCATCATATAAATTATAGTGGATACACAAAACATGAGTTTCAGGAGAATACATTAGGAGGATGGTAGAAGAAATAATGGACACCCAGGCTAACATGACACAATCAAGTAAATCAGTTATAATACAAATAAATAAAAACAGAAAGGAAGACTGTCCTCTTTACTGAACATAAAATATATTATTACGGCAAGATTTCAGATCAGGACTATTACATCGTTACTCCATACCAATGAATCGCCACCTGGTAGGTTTAATCGGAAAACTTTATAGAAAAAATATGTTCGGTCTAATGTACTTACATTTTATTGGTTTCCTTTTTCGTAGCCGTCGATAAAATTACTATCCATTATGTTGATAACTTATTCATATGGATTGAAATATTTTTAAACGGTTCTATTGGAATCCATTATGGGAACATGCTTCACAAACAGCTGTTCCAATGGGTTGAACAATCTTGCCGTAATTTGCATAGAAGAGCGTATTGAAATGCTGTACACATTGATGGACTGACATATAAAATATAAAGGGATTAATTTATACAGCACCGTTTGGTGACTCAATCATTTCAAGGGCGCTTTGCATTCGTTAATGTATGTAGCCTTCCAACATTCATATGAGAGGGTTCAATCGGTCTGTTCGATGTATCAGACATGGCCGACCTATGCGTGAGGTCCCTCGGGGAAGTAAACTAACCGGGAGTCTTATCAAAATAAATAGTGAACGGCTTAAATGTATTAAGTAATACACTAGGATATCTATAGGAAGTTTTGAAACGAAATGTGAAGGAGTCGAACATCAAAATCACAGGCACCGGTTTTTATAATAAGTTCAACTGTGAATTGATTTTTCATCCTCTATATTTCCCCCCTTCTTCAACATAGATCTCTCCTAGACCCAGGTTCATCCTTTTTCTCAAAAAGACCGTTCAAAACATCCCCAAAGATGACATTGGCCCTCAGGGAAATTATTTCCTTTTCATACTAAATACATTACAAAGATTTCGTATTAAAAAAAAATACATAAAAATTCATACAAACAAATTACACAAAAAAATCGTACAAAAAACACAATAAAATTTCATTAAAAAAACGTATTCAAACGAGTAAAATTGCCATGTCAAATAAAAATGAGTCACTAATAAAGTTCGTGTTTTCCTACAATTATAAGAAGTGGGTGAAGCGCGAGCGGACAATGGGTGAAAGAAGAGCACTCTCATTAAGCTTGTACTAATAAGCTCGCCAGTGCATATCTAAACCTTCCACCGCTTGAGGCGGCGAACTGCGAGCAAACCAACTGACCCACCTCCAGCGGCACTCTGCTTTGAACCTACTCGGGCCCGTGATAACCTGCGGAGCGCTCATTAAAACTGCTGTTTACTTGTCACGAACTTTTCAATACGGACAAAAACAATTTAACTGTGAAGGTAAACTAAAATTTCACAAACTTATAATATTAAAGAACTTCCACACTAGTGTGGACACACACATAAACACCTTATAACTATTGTAGATTTTTAAAGCTTTTTATGGTATTTTTATAAGACACATTCTCCAATGCTTAAGGACGAGCACTCAAATTAGGTAATAAAAGTCACTTTGAAGGTTGCTGACGCAATCAACACAACAATTAATTTATCTGTCAACTATTTACGGCTAGTTAGGAAAATGTGTAGTGTTTCCAATGACGAAAATCCTCGAATTGTATTAATTTCTCTTTAAGTAAGTCTTTGAAATATATAAAATGAAAATGTGTGTATTTTGAAAACAAGTGAAGACATTTTTAAGCGTGTTGCCGAAAATTCTAGCACGCAGTCATTTAGAACTGAAAAGCTTACGATCAAAAACGTTTGTCATTGGAAACCTTATACATTTTCCTAACTACCCAGTTGGAATATATGGATAAATCATTCGTGGTACTTCTTGGGTTTGAAGACTAAAAATGTTGTATTTTTAATTCCTCCTTTTAAAACTGTTGTTTCTGTTCACTGTCACAACTAATGAAATGTTTTTTTGTTTGTTTGTTTCTTATGTCGTATTTTATCTTTCTTATTTTCGCTAGCACTTATTTCGTTTAAGAAAATTATTACCTTAATTATTGTTTAAAATGAAAACTTTCACATAAACCATAGAAATGTGATAAAAACTTTTACAATACCCACATACAGGCTTTGCCTTTGTGGGATTTTTTTGTTTAAGAATTTAATTTTTGTGATATTTTCTTGTATTTCGTAGACTGTTTCAAAATGTACTTATGTAATAAAAAATTTCAATAAAAAAATTAAAACACTTGAGACATTAATTTTTCAAATATGTACAAACTCTTCTTTTTTGTGTTTTTTACTAACGACTTTATAAACGAGCATGCTAAAATACAAAAAATGGTGTAAGCATAAAAATGTTAATAGAATAACGGTTTAAAATATAATTTGGTAGCTTAAGATTAACATTTTGTAAACTTTTTTGTAAAGTTTTTCCACCGGTCTTCTAATAAATGTAATATCAAATTAAAAAAGAGGGATACGATAGCAATCGCAATATCATGCAATATGCAGTTTTTATTGTTGTTTTTTTTTTATTTTTATTGCAAAATCGTATCTTCTGTAACAAGGGGTAGAAAAGCCTCAAAAAACAAATTGGTCAAAAAACAATGATGGCGGTCGGAAACGTGTCGCTATTGGTCAAATAGCGACGATCGGCTAGTTGTATATTTATTTAACTAGCGGCTAGAAGTATTATTCTTCCAACGACTAGATTCTCCTAATTATGTTACGTAACACTTCACAAGCTAAAACTTTCAGATATAACGTGTTCATCTGAAGTGTAAGTAATCAGGTAAGTATGTTTCTGTACCCGTTTGTACATAATTAGATAAAGACATTAGATAATCAGATAAATACAATATTTTGTAAAGCGTCCTTGGAATGATTTTTCACAAAAACAACGGCGTTATAGTAATTATCCATGTATTATTATTATTACTAACAATACACTAACGCATCTAGCAGAAAACCTTCCTGGATGAGTCTATCCAAAACAATGTCATTGGCGACCCTTGCCTTGGATGGATCACATCTCTTCACCTTGCTTGCTTACTCGCGTTCCGTTTATCCAATATCTTGATCAAATAATTAAATACAATTTTTAAATACCTATATTCTGATTTTGAATAACTCATATTTTTTACGCATTAGAAGGAATAATAACAATATGAGCTCTACACGTCTACACTATAAATACCTGAACCGTAAATATTCTTGAAAAATTATTACGAATTCTAAGAAAAACATTTAACATTTCCCGGCTTCCTCTGGGGCTAACTAAATTAACGGTCACCACCCAAAAATACACAATTCATAGTCTAAATACCATTTTTGATTTATCTTTAAAATCAATACGGGTAGTTAGGATAATGGAAAAAGTTTTAAAAGACAAAAATCCCCACTCTGTAATATTTTAAGTTCCATATGAAATTCTTCCAGGAATTTTGGGTAAAACGTTCAAAATTGCCTCCACTGCTTTTCAAACTGCACCCATGTTCAGACATTTTGATTGGTATTTTATAGAATTCACACAATCATTTGTGGGATTGCTTGAGTCAGCAAATTATGTGATGTTAAGTACCATTTTTGTGAGCTGGTCCATAAGATGTTCATAATAAGGTACTGATCGAACATAAATTCGAATTTAAAACGTGTGGAAAAATGGTAGAAAAATGTATTTATATTTGGGTAGTGGAGCTGCATTACCGACTTTCTTGCTATCTATATCTTAGATATTCGATGGAATTTTTGATTTTATAATACGCTAGCAAGAACTTGGTAGATAGTGCTACATAAAAATCCCGAATTATATAACTCCTTGTAAATACAAAAACAATTAGATTTGGGTAAATGTCAGTACAAATTATAGGTACCTTTTCGATTTATAAAGTTTTATTCATTTTTAAAAATGTGTGCCAAGTAAATCATCAGTTCTATAAATAAAACGAAAAAAAATATATATTTGATAGATATTATACAACATTTTGAAACAGTATGTAAAATACTAAGTATATAATAAAATTAAAATACATAACCAAAATAATTCCACTAAAGGAAAGCCTCTGCGTGCGTATTATTATCATTGTTATCACATTTCTGTTGTTCAAGTGAAAATTTTCAAATTTTAACATAAAATGAAGGTAGTGATTTTCTTTAAAGAATAAATAATAAAAGTTGTAAGTGAATATAAGAAACATAAAATATGACTTTTAAATATTAATAAGAAATAAAAATAACATAAAATATGACATTCAATAGATTCTACTGACTATTTGTTAACCTAGTGCGTCACGGAGGTTTAAATAGTATTAAAAAATGGTTTAATATTGTTGGTATTCTGATAATGCATAATTTTTCACTCCAAGGGTTTCATTAAAAACTAATCACTTATATATTAAATTCATATCTTAATATGGGCAATTGAGAATTATTAATAGGTTATCAAATAATTTTAATACCAATAAGAGAGATATATAATAACGGGGGGCAATATTTTATCACGCAAACTGCATATGTGTTACACTAAGAAAATTATTTCGCTGCAAACATAATGCTATCTTATCTATTTTTTCTTATCATCTATGGATGACCGATAAACCGGCGAAAGTTACTAAAACGGTTCATTCAACGTATAATGGAACAAAACAATCCGGTAGATGACAAGCATTCTGGCTTACTAAAATGGTACAGTAATAATTGTCATAAATGTAAATAAAATCCAAACTTGTAGCTGGAGATTCACAAAAGTTAAAACTGCTGGATAGTTCAAAGTTCCATATCTTATGATAGAAAATACTTGGCGAACTGATTTGTTTTAAATGTGACTAAAGTAACCCAACAAAGATTAACACCCATGTTATGTTTTCTACTAGATTTAGGAGTTTTTGTTCCTTTATTGTTTTATAATTTAAAAAATATTATTTTATCAATTAACTATGCGTATATATTATTTAAAATTAACATTTAAATTCACTAACAAATTTGACAAAATTGACTTAATTTATAATTCCCACACAAAACCATATAGCTACAATTTATAACGGGGTATCCCATTAAGGTCACATTTTTTTTTTATTTTTTAAAAAAATTACCTTTGATGAAATTAGTAAATACCCAATTGGGAGATATTGTGAGGCTAGCGGAGTGGGTGATGAAGTAGATGGAAAGGAGGAAGGTTGGAATGTACCTGATCTGGTCATCGAATTCAGTTTATGCCATTTCAAGCAATTTGTGCAGCTTTCTAGGAATCACGAGATGAAATAGAAGTAGATAGTAATGGGTAAAGAAGCACTTAAAATATATATTTTCTACCCAGTAAGCGGGCTGCCTATTGCTACTGTAAGGCTTTTATTTCAAAAAATGTAAACTGTGTTTTATACGCTAGCTCCACTTGCTGATAACAATATTATATTTAAGCCCGCTCACTAAGGTAATGGAGGGTATATCAGATGGAATTTGAGCGGAGCCGGAGGGGGTCGGTGCTCGGGATCCGCCGGCTGAGGTTGGAGATAGAGGTATTCGAGTTCGAATCTAATTTGGAGTAAAATGTTTGGCAAAATCTATTATATATTTTCGGAGTGGAAGAATTTTCGAGCCCGTGTTAATTATGCTATTCCTGACGAACCGGGACTTTTGGTGAATCGGCAATGGGTACAAATAACCGATTCAAGATACGAACTTTAACATCCCCTATTACCTTTAACGAGATACAATTTAGTTCTTAAATAATTAATTCTACTCGAGAACCTACTCAATTCAAGAAAGTATACTCTAACCCAACAGCAAGCCTGAACTGCGTCTTGATTAATTCCCTCCTATAAATCCTCCTACAAATGTGTTTTCTTTCAATCGGGAGTTTCAGCCAAGACATTCGGCCAATTATTATTCTCTAGGGCATTTTCAAGTACTTTATTGCACGGGCCCTGCGCCTATTTACAAGTGATGCCGAAGCATAATAAGAACCATCCCGGAGTTAATTAAAAATCTGTTTCTTCCAGTCATAAAAACAGAATTTATTCATGTGGTACATCCTAAATCTAGCAATTTATCCAGCTTACACAATATCGCCTCAGTATCTCTGCTTTATTTTTTTTTGTGTATTGCTATATTCGTATAGCAATCCCGTGAGTCAAGAAACTCCTTTTGGAAAATGTTAAATTTACAACACATAGTGATAGCTATTATAATTATACATATTAAAAAAAAAAAAAACATATTTTCACCAGCTAAGTAGTAAGCTTTTTAGGTAGTTGTTACAGTTTTTTAAATTATATATTATTACATAAAAAATGTACATATATTTACAATCGATGTTTGTTGAATTAGTTATAGGAATATATATTTTTTTAGGTCCTAATATATTTATACTATTGTATGAAACCGGTTGGTTAACATATAAAAATAAAAAGTGGTATTCAAACTAAGTTATTTTATTAATTGATAAACTAAAGTTCTTTAAAACTTAAGACAAGATTTTTGTGCATAGTGCAAAGGGTAACAATTATTATTTTTATAAACAATAATTGTTAATCTAAAACACTCATCCAAATTGAAAAAACCTTCCGAGCAAAGATAAATGTCGCCGGCAGGACTCGAACCCGCACCCTTCTAATGTCCGGTCAGATGCTCTACCGTTGAGCTACGTCGGCTTATCGCAAACCCGCCAAGTTAATCAATATATACTAGTGTTTCATTCAATAATTACTGTTTTTTATTATATTTTTCACCTGTAAACAACCAACTTTAATAGTATGAGAGAGGCTTGTAACGGCTAAATCCCTCAAATAGATGGCGTCGAGACAAATTATGTCTACATTTTATTTATTTATCTTTGCTCGGAAGGTTTTTTCAATTTGGATGAGTGTTTTAGATTAATAATTATTGTTTATAAAAATAATAAGTTATTTTATTTTAATTTATAATTATGTATACCCACAAAGTGTTTGCTACAAGTGAAAAAAAAATGTTTACATTAACAAAGGATTTATCTTTTTAATCTTTGAAAGCACCATTTTCCTGGTTAAATTGAGAACCAGGTAATAATAAATAAAACGTACAGCAAATCACTTTAAAAAGGTTCTTGTTTGTGTAGTAGTGTACTTTAAGAAAGAACTGGGGTCGGGTGTTCCAAAATACTTTGAACCACTATCGGTGTGCACAAATACATTTAAATGCGCGCTTTTTAATATGATTTTTCTGTAATTATGCTTATTTTCTTATGGTGGAATTTTAGGGACTTGGCTGTTATTTATGTGCATATAACTGCTTGATTACTTCTCCATTAAATGATTTTGTAAATTCTCAAAAAAAAGATGATGGAGTTGTGTTTGTCATTCTTTATAATATTTCTAGTTATAATACAGGTACCACTAATGCGTTTAATGTCATTTGCAAGGACGTATATGATAAGCATGAAAAATACAATATATATACGAGTATGTCACTCCATATTATTTTTTTCTGTGACGTGACATGATAAGACTATTTGAATATGAAAAAAGTAGGGGATTGTTTTCTCGAACGGTTTTCGGTTTTTTTACATTATTTCCCAATGGAAAGAAAGGCGTGAACAAATTGTAGGAAAAGGACCTCCTTGATGAAAAAATCGACGTAATCCATCAAACTTGGCACCAAAGGATTTTCCGTTCGGAAAATATCGTGTTTTTTCGGTCCGAATTATTGCGCTTGTCCTAAATACGTGGATTATCTGCGGCGAAGGGGCAACCATAACAATCCTACGTGGGTTGAAAAAGGCTATTGAAATCAATCCGAAAATCATGACCCAAAAATTCCAACTGATCCGATTGCATTTTGAATTAGGGTATATTGTGAGACTGAAGAGCATATGAAGGAGACGGAGTAGAGAAAGAGGAAAGTAGAAAGTGGAGAAATACCTGGCTATTCAGATCTGGTCACCAAACACGTCTACCTCCATTGCAAGCAACGTTTCGATTCTGAATGTTAGTCTTTCACCAGAGCGATACTGAGAGTATCTACTACTCTGGAACGTGCCGCAAGTGTACTATTTATTTATGAACTAAATGTGAAGTAACATGCAATGCCGCAATGATTATATGTTAATGATATCAAAATGTATCTTCCAAAAACGATGTTTCACAATCGGAACACTTTCCTCTTGCCTGTCATAGGTTTCCCTGAACCATTTGTAGACGTTCGCAAACGCATTGACAGGGGTAGTAATATGAATAATACAATAACAAAAATTATCAGAAACACGTTGTAGCAACACAGTGAATATTGCGTTTAGGTGCAACGAGTCCAAATGTCCAGAATTTTTGAAAGAGACACAATAATTTTTTTTTACTCATTGATCTTTTATTTCATCTGATGAAATAATTGTTATAGGGTTTCGTATATTTTATTATTGCTACTCTACGTAAATTACTGAGAATTTTCCGAAATCAACAAAAGGATTACAATAATTTTGATCATACTCCTAAGTTAGGTATTTCAACATTTTGTGGCATTTTTTCAACGACACATTACGTTCATAATGCATAGCATTCGATAAAAATATACTTCCGAATATATAAGTTTTAATGATGCAGCTGAATGAATCATTTGATTGGTTAGTGGCTGAGTAGAGAAATGCGTCTGGTTCCTACTCAGGCGTCGTGGGTTCAATTCTTCGGCTGTCTGAATTGTCCATCATTCCATTTTTAATGATGGTAGCAGTTTTTCAAATATTCATTGGTTTTAATTATTCAAATAGAATAAATAGCTCTAAATGATAATGAAGAAGAATCATAAAATATAAATATACGGTCACGACTGAGACTAGAACTTAGAACTTCTAATCTATCCGGGACTTGCGTCTCTTCCAATTGACCTAACGAGACCTCATTGGATTCCGTCATTTCTATCAATCTCATATTTCCCTTCAGAATCATTAATATTTTTTTTCAATTATTTGCCATATATCGGCTGCCATCTTTGTACAAGATCACAAAGTTCTTTCTGATTCACATTTGATGACGTTATTTTTAATAATTAATGTTGTGAAGTGTAAAACTTCAATAAGTTGATTCTAAGTTTAATTTTTATTTGTAAGAAACAAATAGCTTTTTTTAAAACTAAGATAAATATATGCATAGGCGACTAAACAAGGTTAAGCCAAAAAAGTTTATTAAGCTAAAGTTGATTAGAGACAGTAGTTTTATTTTACATTAAACTTACGAAGGTTAAGGCAAGAGGCGGAGGAAAGGGAAGGTAGAATGGGGTTAAGAGATGCTTTCAATACATTCTATGGTCATGCGTTAATTTGTGATCGTACGCATTACTTCGGTTCGATATGTCTGAAGGTTATTGTTAGGAATGTCGATATTATTAAATTGTGAATTATACTGCGCACATATTTGGGGAATTGAGAATAATTATTATTTAGAAATTTAATAATAGGATTTGATCGAAAATTAAACATCGTGTTTGAAGGGAATTGAAGATGAGGATTTTAATGGATTCGTTGTTATTTGTAAAGTGTAAGTTTAAAACATAATTTGTGTGATTAAAAAAATTTCGTCAAATTATTTCAATATTGTCAGGTTATTCGTAATCCGGGAATGTTTGTATTTCTTGTTTAAATTAATAATATGGCAGAACTTGACATTTGTCTTGATGATTTTTCCCTTGACCTGTTGAGTTAAACTTGACATTAAGATCCCCATATTGTTCATTTTAATATATCTAAGTTCTATTTCATTTCTTCTTTGTTCTATGTTATGTTCTGTCTTATTCTATTTTGTATATATAAACACACAGTATGTATTTTTTTATCAGTTTAATTATTGTACCCTGAAGATGCTTATGTTAAGCGAAACCGGTCGGTCGTAATAAAATTAAATAAAATTGTCGTGGTTATAAACAAAGTTATTGTTTTATTTTCATTAAATAAATAATTAACTTAATAATTTTGATTATCATTATCTTCATCAAAATAATATCATTTTTATTATCTTCACATAAATCAATCATCTCTCGATTGTATCTTCGAATCGATTGACGCGCTGTCAATTAATTTACGAGGTATTTAAAATACGTAATCATGGTATCTGTAATGGTCTAACCATCATCCTTTTCTTTTAATAGAACCCTGGAAAATAATTTTTTTTATATGCATAACTTTCATGCTAGAAAAGCTTAAGGGAGCGACATCTATCGACTTGTGGAGAGTTTGATTACAGTGAATTATAATCCAATAATTTTGATTCATAAAACTCGTTGCAACATAAAACCACGAGATGGCAGTGAGAAGAAGGTGTTCCCTCTTATAAATAAACATCACAGGATTGGGTGAAATCAACGAAAAAGTTACCAATCAAACGAGCGTTCTACATAAACAACAATTAGTGGTGACGGGACAAAGGAAATATTAATTATTTATGTGAATCGAAAGGGTTCAGATCAACGGCCTATAATATAAACATTTCACTAGCGGTCGAACAGGACGAGAAGAGGTCGTGAACTTTAAAGGAAACAATGGGAAATGCAGAGATGAATAACCATTGAAAATGGAAGTAGGAAGTAAAAATAATACGCAAAATATTAATTACAAATAAAAAAACTACAAAGTGAGGATTTATCTTGCACGGGGAAAGGTGTGTTTGCATTAGAATTTAGACAGAGAGGCGTGTCATGTAAGGCTAAGCGGAAAAACAACGAATTAGAGAAAATAATTCAGAGAACAATAGCTTCAACAGATGAAAAAGGGAAGAAACAAGAATTATACAGTATGGAAACTTCAGCAAACTTAAGAGGCGATTTAGGCGGGACTAATGCGAAATAGGAGTACAATTTTCTAATTTCAGGAACGTAGATAATTACAAGGGAGTGAAACTAGACTGATTTTAGGTGATAAAAGGTATTAATTGAGTAGATTCGGGACATCAGATATTATGAAAATGTAGATGAGAAATGTATCAATCAATTATAAAATTTAAACTGAAGGAATTCAAGAGAAATATTGAGATATATGGACTACTACTTTGAATATAGTTCGATACATTTAGGTAAAATTTTGAGGTTGTCAATGACTAATGTAAACAAGGCGACAAGAATTGTTTATTTAAGCGACCAGATGAACATGAAACTCAGGTGATAAAGAGATAAACGAACAATTAAAAATATACAGGGAAGATAGGAATATTTATTTAAGGAAAAGTAATAAAAAATAATGGGTTTTCGATTAACTCTGATTTATATCGGTTTTTTACAAAAGTAATGATTATTACCCATAGTAAACAATAATCTAATGTGATATTGAGTTAGAGTGGAATGGAGAACGGGGAGTGGCCAGGAAAGAAGTGAACGGACTCATATCTACCAGGTTTGGGGTAGGTAAATCACAGGTAAAAACGCCAATAAATTAATACATAAAATTATTAAAGGTAGTGAAAAATCAATTAAGGATGATATCAATCGACCCGGATGAAATTATAAGCAGACGACAGGTACATGCAAAAGGTGTAATACAGCTAGACCAGGAAGAAGCAGTGCAGCACATTGAAAAATCATTCTGGAAAGGTATATTTATTAACTCAGGCAGGTGAGGTGGGGAAGAAATTATAAAGTGTTTACACCAATATAATGATCAATTGAGAATTGCACGAAAATATGCGTTAATCGAATATTCACATGTTAGATCAGAGAAAAACCATGTTACCATCGGAAAATTCATAAATAAAAAGATATCGCATATCAAGATAACCAGGGACTAAGGGAATTTCTAAAATAAGGAACAGCAGGGCGATCTAGAGGAATGAACTAAATTCGATCCTGGCCGGAGTGAGGAAAAGTGATGGATTCAGAGGCGGGCCAGATTTTATCTAAATATTTACATTGAAGAATTACAGTCGAAATTAGTATTACTTACATATAGGTTTACGAGTTAATATAGAACATAATTTAATGTAGGTATGGAATGGAGTTAAATCCTTTTGATTCTAAGCTAGGTATATAAGGCAATGTAATGAGGGAATATGGGATTAGTCGCGGAATACGTCGGGCGAGAAAAAAATTAAATTACGTGCTGGCCGATTTTAAGTAATTGTTTTGTTTTGGACTTAGGAAGTTTCATTTGATTTGTTTCTTACAATTAAATAAAGTTTTAAATAAATTCTTTTAAATAGTTGTTGGATTGATTCAACAATAGTTTGATTTAATTCAATAATAGTTTGAAAAATATTGAAGTTAAAATTCATTATAATTAAGTTGATACTAAAAATTACTTCTGTGAATTAATTAAAATTGGTGGTTTTAAGTGAAATTATAATAATCGAAAGTGTTTATAAATAAAATGTTTGAATCGAAGTCTTCTAAAATTCATTATATTTAAGTGAAGTGATATAAAAAAGTGACCCAGTAAATAAAGTGTTTTGTGTTCGAATTAATATTGTATTAAAATAAATTCTCTTGTTGATCTAATACAATAATAGTTTCATAAATAGTGAAATTTCCTAAAAATTAATAATACTTAAATTACGTTAAAGATTCTAAAAGTTGTAATTAAATTAATTTTCTCAAAACTGTTAGAGCAATGTGATAATAATAATAATTAATAAATATTGAAAATTTCTAAAAATTAATAAAGTTATTTGTTTAAAGATTTTTAAAATTAGCTTCTGTGAATTAATTAAAATTGTTTAAATGAAATGTGATTTAATTCATATTTTGTGTTGAACTGAATTTATTGCGAGTTGTGACAGGAATTAAATATAATTGCGTTTAAAATAATTTAGTGAAAGTTTAAAAAACAGCTGAGTCTTAGTTTCATATAATTCATTTTT